>CAWYQG010000031.1:0-81000 GCA_963966155.1 Clivina fossor
CCACACTGTGCGTTACTTATAACGAGGGTTCTTTATATAAATAATACACAGATCGTTAATTATATGTAGGTTCTATTAATGAATAAATTTTACAAGAAATCACTAAAACAGTACAGAAAGAATATATAAACTAACAAGGTATTTATACGTATGTGCTCGTCGCTAGTCAATGTTCAACTCTCTCTTTGCGGCGCGCGTATTGTTGATACCGCCATCCCCACCAGCAACCATTCTCAACCGCCAGTAACGGTCGCCGTATTCCTGGAAGCGATAAGGGTTTACCAGTGGCGTTACATCCTCCCCCTCTGGTCTGCAACTCGATCCTTCGGGCGTGGACCAGAACTTCTATTCCGCGGTGTTTTCCGTGGACGACCTCGACCACGTTTTGGTAAGACAGGAGATGGTAGTTGCTCATTGAGTCGTTCCTGAAAAATAGTTAGATCGGACGTATGGTATTTACCTACCACCTGGTGCTCGTTTCCAAGTTCGCATAGTTCGTATGTAGTGGGCGTCACTACACGCTTGACCTGGTATGGGCCATCTCGTTTCGGGGCCAACTTAGCATTGATCTTCTTGCCAGCGTTGCTTAGAAGATGACTCTTGAGTAGAACCTTGTCTCCTGGATTGTATGACTCTGATGGTCTTCGTTTCGTATCAGCCTTAACCTTTTGGATATCTTGTTGTCTTTCGATGGTCTCCCGAGCTTGCTGCAAGGTGTTTGTGAATCTCTTCAGGTAAGGTGTGATTTCAGGTATGAATCGGTCAGACATAGCCAAATGTCTTAGATCATGCTGTACGTCGTCTGGTGTTCTCAACTCTCTTCCAAAGGTGAGATATGCAGCACTGAATCCTGTTGATGCACATTTTGCAGTATTTATCGCGAAGCGTATAGCTGACAAACATTCTGACCAAGTGTCATGCTGATTTCCTACTATTATTGAAATCTGAGTTTTGACATCTCTGTTTTTCCATTCAACTGGATTACTTTCCGGGTGATACAGTGGTATGAAACTCTGTCGGATCTGCAACCAATGCGTCATTTGTTGCATCACTTCTGAAATGAACTGGACACCATTATCCGAAATTATACATCTAGGGGTTCCGTATCTTAGGAAAATCTCATTGATTAACGTACGGGCACATTCACTTGCGCTAGCGATCTTTAATGGAAATATTTCAATCCATTTTGAAGCCGTATCTTCTATTACATAGATCCATCGGTAGCCTTCCTTCGTCTCTGGAAGTGGGCCAATTAAATCTATAGCAATTGTTTCGAATCTCTGCTTTGGAGCTGGTGTTTGCAGTAGTCCTGCCGGTTTCAAGTTAGAACTTTTATATTTTTGACATTCTGGGCACGTCTTCAGATAGTCTTCAATATATCTACGCATTCCAGTAAAATAGTATCTGGACGCAATTCTACACATTGTTCTTTCTACTCCGCAATGACCTGCTGTGGGTGAATTGTGGTATTCATCTAGTATTTTCTTGCGACTTGTTGCTGGTACAACCAGTTTTGGATCTTCGTTATCATCATCCGCGACGTAGCGATATAGTACACCATGCATGAGTATGTACCCTCTATCTGTCCATCGGGATATGTCGACAGGATTATCATCTTCAAAGGCTTGAATAATCTTTCTCACCTCTGGATCTTCCAGTTGTTCTGCTCGAAGAACAGTAGCATTTTGTGTTGGTATAGTAATTGTTGTGCCATATACCTCACATTTTTCAGTTTCTTCGTCTATTGGTCTTGACAACATATCAGCCACATTATTTATTTTTCCTGGTGTATATTCTATATTTAAATCATATGCTTGCAATCGCAGTGCCCATCTCGCTAGGCGACCGGTTGGTGATTTCAATGTCAAAAGCCATTTCAACGGTTGGTGGTCGGTGCCGATGATGACTTTTGCTCCTTCTATATATCCGCGATATTTGTCAACTGCCCAGACGACAGCAAGAGCTTCGCGCTCTGTCGTTGAATAATTTCTTTCAGCAGAGAGTAGCAGTCTGCTGGCATATTCAATTGGTCTTTCTTCAGTCCTATCTCCTTGCCCCTAAGGCAAAATTACTTGCATCTGTCCTTAATACGTAAGGTTTGCTTGGATTCGCTTGCTGCAACACAGGTGCTGTGATCAGAAGCTGTTTCAATCGTATAAACGATGTATTTTCTGGTTCTTCCCATTTCCAGTTTGCTTTTTTCTTTGTTAGATTGCAAAGTGGGCGTGCTATCTCGGCAAAATCAGGTATGAATTTTCTATACCATGAACATGATTGAAGAAATGATTGTACTTGCTTTACATTTCGTGGTGGAGGCATCTGATTTATTGCGCTCACTTTATCCGGATCTACCTGTATACCATCTGTAGTAATTAGATGGCCTAAATATCGCACTTTTATGCAAGCAAAATTACATTTCTTACGCTTTGCTCGTAGGTTGAAGAATTTCATTCGATCGAATACTCGTTTTAAGTCTTTCACGTGATCCTCGAAAGTTTCTGACACTATTATAATATCGTCTAAATACGCGAAAATTGTCACATCGTCTAGTTTCGTTTTGAATCTGTCTATCAATCTTTGAAACGTAGCAGGCGCATTACGTAATCCAAACGGCATTCGAATAAATCGGAATGTACCAAAAGGTGTCACAAAACACGTCTTGTCTCGGTCCTGTTCATGTACTATAACATGGTGATAACCAGAGCGAAGATCTAGAGTAGTCATGTAAGAAGTGTTTTTCGCGTCTTGTAGTAGCTCATCCATTCTTGGCATCGGATAACTATCACTGACTGTTATCGCATTCAGCTTGCGATAGTCAACACATAATCTTACTCCTCCATCTTTCTTGTCTACCAGGACGGTAGGCGCACCCCACGGGCTTTCGCATTCTTCTATAATATTATCTTACAATAGTTGATCTATTTCTTTTCTAAGAAGTTCCTTCTTGTAGTGTGATAATTTGTACGGCGGTACATAAATCGGTTTATGCGTTCCTGTGTTTATCGTATGTTCAGCATACGGTGTAGCGTCTCCCCCTGGTTCGAAGATACTTTTGTTCTCATTTAGTGTTGCGTTTAACTTTTCATGTTGTTCTTGTGTTAATTCAGTTCCTTCGTCCGGCCGGAGAGAAACTTCCTCAACTGCGACAACGTTTACTTGCGTTAAATGGTCTCGTCTTGTATTTTCTTCAAAGGAGTATCGCTCGTGTGGTTCATCTTCAAACGACCACGTGTGTTCTCTGGAGTGAAGTGTGATATCTGCAGCTTCCAGAAAATCCATTCCTAATAATGTATTGTTCTCAGTTAAATCTGGAAATATAATGAATGTAGTCGGAAATTTACGACATTTTAATTCAACGTCAACAGTCGTTTTCAAAATATTTTTGATTTTGGTCAACCCATCTGCATACTCGACATGTATGATGCTTGGAGTAAATGCAACACCTTTCCTTTCCAATAATTTATATAGCGTGTGCCCTGCAATAGATGCTTGTGCACCTGAATCGGCATAAGCAGTGCCCCTTGATCCCAGAATAGTTACGGGTAAGAGTGGTCTTGCTTTATGTTCTGTTTGCTTATTAGTTATGCTATAAAATTCAAAGCAGTTTGCACTCACCTTTTCAGCATTTTGTTTATTACATACCGGCATTTTGTTTTGATGTATCCTGGTGTACCACAACCATAACATTTTAAAACTGTTTCTTCTTTTTCCTGGCTCTTATTTTCATTTCTTTCTTCCAGCTGTTTCTTTTTGTTTCTGCATTCCTCTTCAATGTGTCCAAATTTTTTGCAAAATTTGCATTTTGGCCTTTCTTTTTTCATTGTTGTGAATGCGTTCTTGTTTTCTTCTTTCTTCATTGTTTCACGCGTATTTTCCCGTATTGACTGTTCGACGATTCGAGCATCATTCAGTAAATCTTGGAATGTTTCAATTTTTCCGCGTAACACACGTTTACGAATTTTTTTATGTAAAAGTCCGTAAATCATATCAATTTGAACTTTTTCACCTAGTTCATCCGGAATGTTCGCTAACAAAGCGCGCGCGCGACACACAAAAATATCGGTTGGTGTACTGAGATCTTGTTCCGTCGAAAACAGTTCTCGATAGATTTGGTGAGGCGGTTTTTTCGGTCCAAACGCATCGCGTAAAGCTTGTATTGCTTCAGTCCACGTTTTCGTAACCGTTTTTAGTCCTTGCCACCATGTTGCAGCAATTCCGTCTAGTAGCATCGGTAATCCGCGTAGCGCATTTTCATCTGAAACGTTTGTGCATTCTTTATAAATTTCTATCGCATCGATAAACGATTCGATGTTCGCGTCCGGTTTTCCGTCAAACGGCGCACTACATTTCGCAAAGTTACCGTGTTTAGTATTCCCGTTTGTCGTTTCACGCGACGGTGTAGATTCTCGCGATGATTGTGCAAACGTTTGTGCCTGAATACTAGCAATGAGTTGAGCTAACTGTTCATTTGTCATAGCGATTACACTCGGTTCTGCCATTCTTTTTGCTGTTTTTCGCGTTATTCTTCTTGTAGAAGCCGTTGTACCGGATTACATTGAACACTATTTTCAAAAAACACTGTCCGTTCCCGCACACACACACTCACAATTTTTCACTAACGGCCTTATGTTGAGCGCCACTTATAACGATTCTTCCACACTGTGCGTTACTTATAACGAGGGTTCTTTATATAAATAATACACAGATCGTTAATTATATGTAGGTTCTATTAATGAATAAATTTTACAAGAAATCACTAAAACAGTACAGAAAGAATATATAAACTAACAAGGTATTTATACGTATGTGCTCGTCGCTAGTCAATGTTCAACTCTCTCTTTGCGGCGCGCGTATTGTTGATACCGCCATCCCCACCAGCAACCATTCTCAACCGCCAGTAACGGTCGCCGTATTCCTGGAAGCGATAAGGGTTTACCAGTGGCGTTACAAATTTAATTATTAACTTGGTCTAACTTTATTAAAGTAAAAAAAAATAATTTTAAACTTAAAAGTTTTTTAATTTTTTGAATCTAATATATTTCGGCAATTTATTGTATTCAAGTAATCCATTTTGAAATATATTATTAGTAATTAATAATTATGCACACTTCCATTAAATTTCAAATTGAGAAGCAAACCATGTTGCATTTTAAATATAAAAATTAAATTTCATTAAAGAATTAAACTTACGGCATTTAAGCAACGCCAAGTACTTTTTTTAAAATTATACAATAGGTTTACATATATTTCTCCCAATATAGAGTATTTTGTATTGTTATAAAAACTGCTAAAATACTATATAAACATAATAAAATGCTAATAAAATTAAGTATATCATTAAAACGAAATATTAAAATTGCCAAATCGTAAACATAAAACGAATCTTACTAAACGCTAACTAAATATTATATATTCTTTAAACTTGTTTTAATAGCAATTATGGCAATTTTAATGTAACTCTAATTTGCTCATTAACTCTTGTAATTAAGCAATCTGATCGTAAAAATACTTATGAAATAAATTGAGAAATAATGATTGTTCAAATTTTGAACGACATATACGTATGTACGTATAATAATAATAATAATAATAGACGTTTATTTAGCTTAAAAAAAAAATACAGCTATTCACAAATATACATAAGTAATATAAACATTTAAAATAAAAATATATAAAAAGAAAAAACAAAAATTATAACACAATAATATTCCCAAATGTGTATATACACTATTATCAAAATCAGTCATTTCTAAATAATTCAGTCAACTTACATCTAAACCTCCTTATATTAGTAATACTTTTTATCTCTAATGGTAACTTATTATATTCATTTATACCTTTATTAAAAATTGAATTGTTAGTAGATGACTTATTTTTATGTGACAAACTATAATTATTTCTATTTCTAGTAGTGTAATTATGAATTTCACTAAATGATGTTAACTTTTTTGATAAATACTGAGGCACAAGATCTAATTTAATTTTCTGTAAAAATGTTAAAGCCTGTATTTTAATAAAATCTTCAATCATTACCCAATTTAATTTATTCAGCATTAACTTAGTACTGGTAAACCTATTGCACTTTAATATGATTCTCATCCCCCAATTTTGTAGTTTTTGTAATCTATATAAATCACTTTTAGATATCGAAAATAATATAGTTGACACAAATAAAAAATGCCGTAATACAATTGTATTATACAATAATTTTCTTGATTTTAACGAAATAGAATCCCCTAATCTGCCTATTACACCTAATTTTTTCGAAATTTTCTTACACATATAATCAACATGAGCATTAAGTTTAAGCTTCCTATCAATAACTGCACCCAGGTACTTTATTTCATCTACTAATTCTATTCTTTGGTTTGCTATACTTACATCTAAATTATTTTCTAAATAAATTTTGTACTGTGAATCACTTCCTATAAACATTAATTTTGATTTTGTTGTATTTAATTTTAAACTATTATAACCTAACCACATATCTATAGTCCACAAATCTTCATTTAACTTTTTAACATAATCATCCATATTTGTACCTGTTATGTATATGATCATATCATCCGCAAAGAGATGATATTTACAAAACTTTATATTATCTCCTATATCATTAATATATAAAACAAAAAGTAGTGGTCCAAGTATACTACCTTGAGGCACACCCACATTCACTTCCATTGAACTCGAATACGAATTTAAATATTTTACTCTTTGCTTTCTATTTTCTAGATAATTAGTTATCCATTGTAGAACAGTGCCCCCAAAACCATAGTTACTTAATTTTTTAATTAATCTTTCTCTATTGATTGTTTCAAACGCCCTTTTTAAGTCCATGAAAAAAATTAAGCCAGATTCATTCTCATCTAATGCATCCCTCCACTCACTAATTACTAGTTGTAAAGCCGTTTCGCAGCTGTGTCCCATTCTAAATCCAGATTGGTAACAGGTCAGAATACCATTATTATTCAAATATTTTATTATTTGCATATACACCACTTTTTCAAATATTTTTTCTATCGATGGTAACATATTTACCGGACGGAATTCATTGGCTTTATTAGTATTAGGCACCTTCATTATAGGAACTATAGTACTTATTTTTAAAAGCTCAGGAAAAACACCTGTTTCCAGAGAAACATTTACCAAATGAATAAGAATATCCACCATTTCTGGAAAACAATCCTTTATTAAACTTATATCTAATTCATCAGGACTGCTCTTATTTTTCATTTCTTTTATTATCTTATCTAATTCTTCCATATCAATTAATTTAAATTCATTTAAAGAATAACAATTATCGTTATCACCACTTACTGAATTTAAATTCACATTGTCAATTGAACTAATTATATCATTTATACTATTAATGAAATATTCATTGAAATTATTAACAATTGCACAAGTGTCACTAATTTTCTCATCTCCAAATTCAATATCCTTTATTTCATTATTATTATTTTTACCAATCAAACTTTTCAACGTCTTCCACATCAGTTTCTGATCAAATTGACAATTGTCTATTTTTTCCTCAAAATATTTCACTTTTTCTTTTCTAATTAAATTCACCGTTCTATTTCGTTTACTTTTATAAATTCTCCAATCTACTATATTCATAGTTAAAAGAAATGTTTTATAAGATTGATCCCGATCTTTTATTGACTGTAAAATTAAATTGTTAAACCATACATTATTTTTACATTTTATTTGAACTCTCGGTATTAACTTATCAATAATACCCATAATTTCACTATAAAAAAAAATTAAATTTTACATTTAAGTCAGTCTCTCTAAAATTAAATGGAATCAACCTAACTGCCTTCCTGACGTTATCAATTTGTTGAACTTTTTTCCTTACATATTTAATTTGATTATTATTTATTTTGCTGTGTACTGTAGCGAACACCATTGCATGATCAGTTATGATTTTATTTTTAACTACACCACATGTAACTGTGTAATTCACATTGGTAAATATTAGATCTACTGTACTTTTACTTGTTTCTGTAAAGTGTGTATAATCATTAATATGTTGCTGAAGACCCAAATCATTCGCTATCTTTTTAAGCTTTTTTGTGTATACATCAGATCTATTCGTCCAATGTATATTAAAATCACCACCTATTATAATTATTCCATTATTATTGATTTGAATTTCCTCCATATAATTTCGAAATGCATCCAGAAATATTGAATGTGATTCATTAGGTGAATGATATAAAGAAACAACAACATATTTATTATCATCAATTATAACCTCAATCCCAAGAATCCAGACATTTTTTCTAATTACTAATTATGTGTAAAACTTACGACAGATTTCGAAATAAGAAATAAATTTAAAGATGCGAATAAAATTTCATATTTAACTGAATGAAAACAATAAATATTAATGTAGTTTTAAATCGCTGGAAATATTATGACCATTTTTGTCATGTAAATGAATTTATTCATAGTTGAAATAATAAATATTTATTCAGATTTATAGTGCAGTTACGATGTGAATATATAATATTAATTTCATCATTTATAATACATTAAATTATCTTAGTTTTCTTATCAACATATTTCCAAAATTCTAATAAAATCTCTTCCTAATTTAAATAAATCTATACCATAAATATTACAAATAACTAGAAACTAACTTTAATTATATTTAAATTAGATAAACATTGTATTATTATGTATTTGATTATTATAAATAAAACCACTAATTAACGAAAAAAATCCAAAAGTAATAATTATGTATATTTCAACTTAAAATTTAAAACATACTTTTCTTAAGATGCGAAAATAAAGTACGAAAAACTAAAATAAATATTTTCGACAATTTTGTCAGTTTTATTTTCTAGCACTTTTGTAGTTGGATAAATTATTTTACATTTTATATTTCAAAAAATTATTTAAAAAAAAAATTATCTTGGTTAATCTGGTTAATGTAATCCCAGATAAATCAGAGTTTACAATAGTATTTATTTCTATATGTTAAAAATTATGCTAAAAAAGCTTTAATATATTTTTGAAAATAATTACAAGACAGTAAAATAATTTATTATAAAAGACTTAAAATTACAAACTTGGTACTTAAAATTTACCGTAATATTAATTGTGAATAATTTATTTTTATTTACGGATACGTAAGAACCATTAAATATTGCTTCTGTTGTAAGTAGATATTTTTAAATTTATTATTCATTAGTTGAGAATTTTGTTAAGTTACTCATGACATTTGTAATTAACAATAAATGCTTTATTAATTAAATATAGGTATTTTAACACTTTACTACTATTTGCTTTAAGATAACATATGTAATATTTTAACAACAATACAGAATTTTAATTTAGAAAATTTTGCCTAGTCAGGTAAAACAAACCTTAGATAAGTACAAATTTTCATCAAAATAAGATATTATTAACATAGCAAAAAAAATTTTCAGAACTTATTATATGAAAATAAAAAGGCCTTAGGATTTAGTTCTGTATTAATTTTAATTAAAAATCGACGAAGCAAGAGGTCCCGAATTCGAATCCCGGCGAGGCAAATACATTTTTCCAAATTTATTAAATTTTCCAATTATATATTAGTTCACTGCGATTAAACGAAAATTAAATTATTTGTAAAACTAATAATAAGTTAATTCAGAAAACATTTGAATAATTCATTTTGAGGTACTGAATTAGGAACTTAAACCTAGAGCTAGTCTATTTTAGATAAAGGGTTCTGAATTTTTTTTACTATATTTGAGAAAGTGCTTGCTTCTTCGATTAGGAATTATGAATTCATTTCTTTTATAAGTAAACTTGTCCAGCTTTGATAAAAAAAAAACAGCATTTGTATTCCTGAAAAGAAAATTATTTTGTTCTACACTGTTACATTTTATAAATATTCTTGCTTAGCCTCGAATTTTTTGTTATCAAATTCCACAATCATTAATCACAATAATTCTTTTTTTATAACGTAAATCGATTTGACATAATTAGAGTATGAATACCAGCCGCAAATTCTATCAGTTATTAATGATAAGGTGAAAAAATTCAGTCATGTGTAAAAAAAAATAACGACCGAACGAAACAAGCAAAATTCAATAATTGAAAAGTGCTGTTCGGGTTGCTTTAACTCGATAATACCTTTAACAATCGATTCTTCAATATTCAATTCAACAATTACAGCAGACTTGACTCGTTCCCTCTTTTTTTTTTTGTTTTTTGTTCGTCTTATTTTATCATTGTATTCTGTTCTTCGGCCAACATTCAAGTCCGTCTGTATCTGTATATATTGTTCTTTTGTCTTGAAAACGTAACGGAATTGCGGATTCATATCTGACTGTTGTGATCTGTTTCTAATGTCCCGTAACCTAGGCAACCGACGATGCTAAGCAAACTTACTAGGAAAGATTGCAAACCATTGCCATGCTCGTTATTTTTCAATTTTATGCTGCAATTCTGGTCAGTGAGCGGAAGTTTCCAAGCAGTAGGAATAGAAGAGGAATTTTAAATATGGACGAAGCTAAAGTTGCTTGTCTGGATATCCCTATCCAGACAAGCAACTTTATCTTCATCCCAAATATCCCTGTTTGGAGGATATTGATTTCGGAATAATGAAAAGAGTTTGTGTTACACCCGCTTGGGTAAATGGCGTGATTATGTATGTAATTCTGATCTCATCTTGTAAGGCTTGTATCGTTGCGGAATATTCTGTCTTTCTCTGTTAAAAGCAGAATTATATTTACTAGAAAAGACAGAATATCTCGTGAAATTAAGTGTCTTACAATATACGAATTAAATAGCACATTGAAAAAAATATTATTCTAAAACCATTACTATTATTTCAAAAGTAAACACATTTTATAATAGAAATAATTAAAATAAAACTGCTTTAGGTTCCAGTTCTGTATTAAAATTTATAATCAACATTTCGACGAAAATCAACACTTGTCTTCATCAGAAAAACGACGAAACGTTGATTATAAATAAATTTTAATACAGAACTTGAACCTAAAGCAGTTTTTTTTATATAATGAGTTCTGAAAGATTTTTTACTATGATTATTTTTGGAATGGTT
Source organism: Clivina fossor (assembly GCA_963966155.1). Classification (NCBI taxonomy): domain Eukaryota; kingdom Metazoa; phylum Arthropoda; class Insecta; order Coleoptera; family Carabidae; genus Clivina; species Clivina fossor. The sequence goes on from CAWYQG010000031.1 coordinate 11,063, forward strand.
TGCGCAAACTTACCTAGTAAGTTCGATTCTGTTGAGTTCTTCTCTGCGTTGCTGAAGAAGTTGAGAAATCGTGAGTCTGTCTTCCGAGTTAAAACTCAGATTTAAGTTAGTTAAGCATTGATTTGGATATGTGTCTGTGTGGATGTACGTAAATTTGGTACGTGATTGTTAAATCGTGATGAAACTTGAGGAATGTCAAGAACTAGAACACGCTCTTCTTGATGGAACACTGAAGTTTTCGGAAAATTAGTTCTTTTTTATGATGCAGTTTACGGTTGTAAAAAGAATGTTTATAGCGTTATAAAATTTGGTAATGTTATATCAGGGGCGGATCTAGAAAACTCTCAAGGGGGGGGGGGGGCATTTTGCCTTTTTTTTAGAATAAAGGTAAATAATTATTAAGAAGTTTTAAGCCTACAAAAAAAAATTATTATCCCACCTTATATGCATAGGTGTATGCAAGGTGGGTTAATAATAAATGTTGTGTGGAATATATATTTGTATGTATTTTGTATTATGTTCTTAGGCCCAAGGGGGGGGGCCATGGCCCCCCCGTGGATCCGCCACTGTGTTATATAAATTATGTTTCAACTCGTAGATTATTTTAAAAACTTACTTTCTTGGTCAAAGCGTATAAGAAATATTATTTTGATGTTAACATTTTATATACTTATATGTAAATTTGTAGAAAAAATCTAATTTTGTTTTTAAATAGATACTTGAGACGTATTCATATTATGAACCAATGTAATACTTATGTACGGATTTCTTTTTCAAATTTACGTATTACATTGTTTTTTAAAAACGGTATAAGTCACTTAATGTGATCACACTGGGACTTGGGGTTAGTGAGAACAATAACCGATTAATAATAATACTCGACAAAAACATAAACATAAATCTATATTGACTGCACTGAAAAATATTACTTTAATACCAAATTTTTACATATTTCTTGTGACCACAAACAAAACAAAAAATGGGTATCATGGTAAAAAAATTCAGAATTCGTTATATTAACAAGAAAAAACTTTAGGTGGTTTTATAATAATAAAAAATTCGACATTTCGACATATTAAAAGTTAAGTTTTTAAATATAATAAAACAGAACTTAAATCTAAAGTTTTTTATTTTATGAATAACATAAACCAAAATGATGATTACTATAAACGATGTTTTTTCTATGTAATTGTATACATCCGATTCGTTCTATCGTTTTGAAATTATAAATTACATGTGCTCAGACGAAAACTAGGCCTCTTTCTTAGCTGGCTTTTCGTTTAATATATTTAGCTTTTAGTTAAAAAAAAATATGTCAAAATATCAAAATATACCACTTGGCTTAGTTTTTCTCTGTGCCCTTCATATGTCAGAAATTCCGAAATATTATACATAACTACAAATTTTCCTGAGAAGTTGTTTTATTCCAAATTATATTTTATATGTAGAAATTGATGATATCATTTTTTTTAATTAAAAATTATATATGTATTTGAGCTTTTTGTCAAATCTATAACTGTAATATATAAACTATATTAGCATATTTTGCTTAGTTATCACGCAGAAGATTAAAATAATTTATTAAAAAAACTGGATGGATTTAAGTTCAGTACATTAACGCATCATTAAAGTATCTGTCAAATATTAATGATATAAACATACTAACATCTAATACTGATATTTGTTAATGTATAAACTAATATTAAAATGCAAAATTGTTTATCATTTTATAATTAAATTTCCAATTAATTAGCTAAAATTGTTTAATGTGGATTAATTAGAGATTCTAGGTCGGTATCACATTGTATAATTAAAATATGTAGGTATGCGTGTATTAAAAATTTTAATTAAAGTCTATTTTTTTAGTTTTATACAGAAATTATATACCTATATATTTTTTAGTTACAAATGATCAAAATACGTACGTATATTAATTATATTAAATATGTAAAATAACTTATATTTTATACGGTTAATAATCGGAATGAATTTGTCTGGTAAGTTTTTTCCATTAATTTATTAAACATATATTTGATAATAATATATTGTACAACGAGCATAGAATAGCATTCATTTCCAAAAAAGTATAATAGTTTTCCCACAAGCCAGTGCTGTAATTCATACGAGTAGGAAATAGAAATTTTTGTGCTAATTTCCACACTATACTTTTTCTACGACTATAAAATAGAAAATTGTACATTTCCTTTCGATATACCTAACTAAAATTTCAAAATAATTATAACATGAAAATTATGATATTCTAGTAACCTAATTCGTAAGATATTTCAAATGCGCAATGTTGTGATTGTAGTTTACAATATTACAGTAACTATATCAAGTTAGTAACCAAGAGATAGCGATTGATAAGCTTTGGTCGCTAAAGACAGCAAAACTATTTTGATTTGATGTTTGAAATTTTATAAATCTCCACCAGATATCTTTTTGCAATCATATTCAGTCGCTAACTACAGTTGCGAGAAATTAGAATATTACTATTTTTTTTAATCAATAATGAAAGTAAAATATAACTTTTAAATAATAAGTAAAACAAATAACAAAAAAATATTGTAATTTGTGTTAATTAGAAAAATATTTCGATTTTGTAAATAAGCAATTTGTCAAATATTTTTTAATTATAAATAGAGAAGTTGATTATAGTTGCTAGCAAAATTTGAAATATAGTTAATGTTAGTTACATAGACAGTATTCTAACTAACTACTATAGTACGGTGTAGTGTAAGTACTAGTAATTTCCCGTAATTGTTAGTATTGCAACATAGTCTCACGACATATTCATTTAAGTTAATAGAGTAATGTTATTTTAATTAGCTACATTTGCTGGAGAATTTTTCTTCTTTACGATTCGCACGAACTTAAACATATTTGAATAAGTTAAGTTTTATATTATTTACATTTTATTGTTACTAGTAAATATTTTATTTTTTAGAAAAAAATGTTACATATTTTGTCGATTTTATTTAAAGCTTGAATGCATACGGTATGTATAAATATTTTCGTTAAAAATAATGGTTTGCTAAAATGAAAAATAACCGTTTATTAAATTATACGTATTTAGAATTAATTTTGTAGCTTTGAAAATTTTTAAAATTCTTTTTTTTTTTCAATTTTTGCCACAGAACATGTTGAAATTTAATATTGTTTCATATTGACAAAATTTGTCAAAACTGCTGAATAGTTAAATAATCATAGTAAAAAATCTTTCAGAGACTCATTATGTCTTTAGGTTTTAGTTCTGTAATAATTTATTAATAAATCAACGTTTCGGCGAACAGAACGTGAACGTGAACTGATAGAAATAACATTTCTATCTTTTTCCTAATGAAGACGCACGTTCAGTTCGTCGAAACGTTGATTTATTAATAAATTATTACAGAACTAGAACCTAAAGCCGTTATTTTTGAAAAGTATATCTAATTTCACATGTTCAACCATTCCGATATGGCTACGATAAATCCCAGCCTAGAATCTAACCTATAATTTAGCGTCCGTTAAATGCGGAAAAATACTGTCATTGTCTTGTAGGTCGTCCGTGAAAATCGCTTAATTAGCACTTGTAACAAACGCTAATTGTATCCAAAATGAGATCGTTCGCCCGGCAACAACGAAATAACAAAAAAAAAAAACAACAACTGAATCAACACACACCGTTGCATTTTGAATACAATGAACCTACTCTGTTCTGCCTTCTTAGGCTACTCGATTTTTATTATTATTATGGGCTCTGATTTTCAACTTCTTTTATTAAACTTTTGTTTGCTTGAAATTCGCTCTGATGTTTTTTTTATTACAGATTTTTTTTTGTATACAGATTTCTAATATAGGTGCTTGGAATTTCTGAAAGGATTTTATATAATAATTTTGTAAATAGAATTTTTTGTGCGGTGCGCACTTCAATAAAGTTAATCAATAATCAATTTTTTGCGTTAATATGCTATACTAATTATGGTCTAAAGAAATTTTTGAGATAGATAAAAAATATAAAACTAGGTATATAAATAATATGAAAAGTTATTTTAATATGCTGTTATGTAGGAGAATTGATATTTAATGCATTTTTATTGATTTGAATCTCCTTTAAATTAGATGTGTAATAGTTACAGTTTTATAATAAAACTAACCAATATAGCTTCTTATTTTCAATTAAAATTTGAAAATTATTTTTTTATTGTATACAAAATAAATAATTGATCAGATCAAAAAAAAAAAACAATTTTAATGAGGTTTCATATTTCTACTACAGTAGTTGGACTACTTTGAAGCCTAGTTTACATTAGTAGACTTAGTAGTAAAGTACACTAGCATACTTTTTCTTCAAATTACTCTACTCTACTGGTTTTGGTAGAGTAATTGTTTAAAAAGACTAGTAGTTTGGTAGAGGAGAATTTAATTTAAAACTTGTTCAGTTTTCGTCCATTTTATTCTCAACAATTTTTGTTCAAAAATAAAAAATTGCAATAGTTATACTGTTAGTTACTATTATTTTTTTTTCTATTAAAATGTTTATTTTCATAAGTTTCCAGTTCAAAAACATGTTTACTTTTGAGTTAAAAGTAAAAACCAGGAATCAAAAGCAAACTTTTTCTCAGTGTATTAATTTTTGAATAAATTTATAAATGGGGTATCTGTGCTAGCTAAAATATTAACGTTTCCTTTTCAATCCTTAAAATACAAATATACATTTTATAACATCAAAAATTATGGTTTTAATTTTTAATAATACAATTAAAAATGTGTTAAATAATAATCTTGAATATTGATATTTCTAGTGTCATTGTAACACTATTTTATTGTATTACAAATTGAACGGCAAATAGCGTCATATTTTGTACTGTATAATAATAAAAAATTTAAAACTATTAATTATTTTGATATTTTTGCGGAATTTTTTATTTTGTGTGTAAAATTAGATTGCGCACAATTTGACGACAAACAAATAAACAAACCAAAGTTGTTAAGTTAAATAAAATTGTGTAGCAAATTGTTGATAATTTATGTTAAAAATTTTATATATATATATATATATATATATATATATATAGAAGAATTAAAACAGAAACACTTGTAGATATAAATTGAAACTGTTCTTAGCGAATTAAAATACCTTTTAGTATTTCCATTTTAGCTAACAATATTTCATTACCGTATTGAATGTTAGCCTTCTAAAGAATTCTTCACGATAATTATTTAACTTTCTCGCATTTTTCTACCTAACCTCAAATCTCAACAATTTCAATACAGCCTTAATGAATTATAAATAAATAATAAATGACTTAAGTCGTAATCTCTCGGCAATTTTACTTGATGCATATACAAAAGAAAAACCATCAAGCAAAGAAAATAAGTATTTTCTTTCGTCGTTTTAAACGCGCTTATAAAACAGAAAAATCCGGCAAAAAGCAAATAAATTAAGACATCAATCAAACGCTACGTTTTGATTAAACAAAATTTATTATTGTTCTGTTTATTTTGTTTTGGTTACCATGGCAACAAGTTGGAATGAGTGGGCGAGTTTAAGTATGGTTGTGGTGCTAAGCAACACAGTTTAAAGAGTAAATATTTTCTCATGCCAAGCTGGTGTCACGTTAAGATTTAAAACATGAATTGAACATATATATATATATATATATATATATATATATATATATATATATATATATTGTGACAAAAACACTTTTTGTCACGAGTCAAAATTTGTATAAAAAATGATATTTTTATAGAGTATTGATTTTTTAGTGAATCGGCAATATTGATTTAATGTGTAAAATTAGCAGGCACATAAATACCGCTTGTACCGGTGAAATATCTCTCTCTCCAGTGAGCCGCTCTGGTGTGAGCACCGCTCTCTCTCCAGTGAGCCGCTCTGGTGTGAGCACCTCTCTCTCTCCCATGAGCAGTCCGGCTCTGAGCAGACTTCTACTGGTTTTGTCTTCGTTATATCCGTGATGAATTGAAGGTTAATTTACCATGCGGCCTGATAAGTTTTTGTATTCAATATGGAATTGGTTCGTGTGGATTTGAAACGATGTAAGTTGACAATTTATTTATTTTGTATTATGTTTGAATTGTTATTCATGAGATTTTTTTGATGTTTGGATTATTTTAGTATCGTAAATTTTCGCTCTCGTGAATTCAATGATGGTCAACTTACATTTGATTTCGTTTTGTATTTTTTTGTAAAGCCAATTTCTTTCTTGAATAATTTTGTAAGTTATTTTGTTTTGAATGATAATTTCTAGAGTTCAATTTATTAGAGTTTGTATCGTTATAGTTTATTTGAAGATTAGTAATTTTGAGATGATAAATTGACCTTGACGCAGCACAGATCCCCGTTCCAATCCTCATTTCTTTCTTTGTAAATACTAGTAGATTTCCTTCCCGTGTTCCGTTTGTGAAAGTTCTTTAGTGCGTATCATTGTCCGTATTTGTGAATTTCGAGCCCTTGCTAGAGCGCGTTATGATCTTCAAGTTTTTTTTTGTGCCGTGCTGCGAGCACGGATTTGATAATTTTATTCGCGTATTAAAACGGCCGACGTTGTAATGTTTGAACTTTTGTAGAGTTCGGGATTGTTGCAATACGAGTTATTTTGAGGCCACGCGCCATTGTTCGTATTGCGATGATTTTTTGATTTATCGTATCGTATATTTTTGCTATTATCACAGCACTTAAATTTTAGGCTGAAGAAGCTATATCGGCTGTGATGATATTTTGTTTGAGTATATTTTTTGGTGGCCACGTCGTAATTCTCGGTGAAATACCCTATGTTTTCGTGGGCTACTCCTATAAGATCAGAATGCGTTCATTGGCTTCCGGATTTACAAATTACGGGAAAGACATTCGGTCTAGATCGGCTAAAGTACTTTCGTGTTTTGTCTCTCCTGCGCACGCGACCCCCCCCCCCCTCTGTTCCATGTTCTATGTTCCCTCTTCGCGATCCCTTTTCTTTGTTGTATGAATGACGTGTAGAAAATCGTAAGTAGCAAATCATCACTTTATTTGTATTATTTTTGTATTGAAGATTTTTGTTGAGCAAGTAACTTTTACTTATTTAGCTAGGAAACATTGTTGAGTCATTTTATTGTAGTATTGTTGAATTTTCTTTGAGTTACGTATTTTTGTTTCTAGTTAAATATTTTAATTTTGCTTGTATCATTTTTTGAACTATGCTATTTTCACTTAGCTTTTGTATCTTGCGATTATACTGTTGTTATTTATTTTGTTGGCTAAGTGAACTATGCAATTATCGTTTAACTTTTCTATTATGAGATTATTCTGCTGTTATCATTTTGTTGCTAATTGAATTATGTGATTATCGCTTAAATTTTGTAATCTGATATTTATTTTGTTTGCTAAATTTATTAACGTTGCTTGAGTTGATTTATGATTTGTGTAATTTAAATTGTAGCTGGTAAATTATTTTGATTCCGTATTAATTTGTTATATTGATGATATTGTATGAAAATATTGCTTATCGTTGTAATTTCGATTGTATCGACATTTATTTCAAGTTCGATTTGTTTGATTTTATCATGTTTATTATTCTGGATAAATCTGCTGTGCCCCCTCATGTTTAGATGAACAGGCTGTCGTTTTCAACGGTGTCCGAGCGAGATTCAGATGTATAGCGGCACCAGTTAATTGTGGAAACCGAGTTTGGAACAACCAATTGAAAGATTTCGACCATCCAATAAATCGAGCAGTAATTATGGATTGGATGATGATTGTATATGATGTACCGAAGCCCGCTGGGCGTATTCTGATTGCGAGGGCGATTATTCTCCTGATGTCTTGATCAACGGCCACGCCGCGTGCTGCGCTATGCATTCTGTCATCTCCTCGGCGCTGACGAAAACGCAGAAGAAGATCTTCTTTAGCTAGACCACCCGCTAACCAGCAGACATCAAACAAACGACGTACGTACTCTGTATTTGGAATATCATACAATATAACTACATGGTATTACAAAATTGTAAGTAATTTTTATTTAATTATTTATCGCATTTCCGAAACAAATTCTCGAAAAATGAAATAAATCCCTATCCCGTTAAGTTCCTTTTTGAGATTTGTCAAAGCTTCTCAATTTTGCGTCAACATTCCGCTTTGACTGGCGCCCACCTAATTTACCAACATCACAAAATAAAGTTCCTACCAACCCCACCTACGACCTAGCTCTCCTCCAAACAACTGACGCCGTGCCCATTATGGGTGACAGGTAGGATAAAAATCAGATGAATAAAATATTTCAAAATTTGAACACTTTGATAAAATTTAATCAACAACATAAATTTTAAATTCATCTAAATTGTCACAATATATATATATATATATATTCAGACTTATATCTCTTCTTTATTCGTGCATGCGTTCATGTTCTTGAGTGTTAGAAAATATTGTCTTGATAAAATATACGTGAAACATTGACGCAAGATAGAGCTGAAGAAATTTATTTATATATTGTGCAATATATAACCTGACAGTTTCAGAGATTTTTTCTTGCGTTGAAAATTGGTGTTAAAAAATTAAGGTTTAGGATTATAAAACATTAATAAATCTTGCACAACACAAGAATTAGGTTAGTATAAATTTCTAAATCAATATCACCTTATTTGTGGAGGAATTAAATCTCTCAAGTTTTTGGGAACAAAATCAAAAAGGTTTGCTGAAAAAACGTGACAATAAAGTATCGTTCGTGCTACCGTTTTAGTTTTAAAAATAAGTATAAATATTAACACACTCCAAAAGATGGAGTTTAAGCTTGGGTTAAAGTGATATGTTTTATAAACACTAGTTAAATTTTAATTCGAGTTTATGAAACCGGGTGTAATAGTATAGGATAATTTGAAAAATGTACAAACAGTTATTCCTCATAAACAAGATCTGTATCTACTTACAAAAAAAAACTTTTAATAATTAACCAAATAATAAACGATATTAGATAAAAGTGTATGATATTACAGTTGAAAACAAATATTTTCTTTAACTGTCTTATCACACTAATAATACGTAATAATGTATGCGAAAATTTTCTAAATGTACCACACACGTACACATATGGTATAAATACAGATGTAAACATTAGATTATTTAAATTTAATGGCGTATTTATACGAACACAGGTCCGACGGTCCGAGTGCAAAAAATGTTTTTCGACAGTCACCATTAATTATCTGTTAACGAAATTTATGATTTGAACTAGGCATTCAATAGAGTTAAGTTTGATCTAATCTGATTTCATAACATACTGTATGACCAACTATGTATGTGAATTTATATGTATCTGTGTAGGTACAATATATGTTGTTGTACAATGGAAGAATATGTAATCAAAACTAAAATAAAACTGCTTTAGGTTAAAGTTCTGTATTAATATTTATTTAAAATCGACATTTTGACAAAACTCAACGCCCGTTTTCATCAGGATAAATGATACAAATAACATTATAGTAAATAAACAGAACATACAAACAAGTTAGTAGATAACAAATAAGTAAGTAGAACATAAAATTTATAGATTTTTAATTAATTGTAACCAGTACCTTCATAGTGATTGATGTTATCCTTTTTTTTATAAATTTATATTGCTTATCATTTATTATTTATAAAGAAAAGGATAAACATCAATCACTGTAAAGGTACTGAGTTAAATAAAATTTGGCTTCCATTAATTAAAAATCTATAAATTGTATGATCTAGTTATTTATTTTGTTACCTAGTAACTTGTTTCTATGTTCTGTTATTTACTGTAATGTCATTTATATCATTTATACTGATGAAGACGGACGTTGAGTTTCGTTGAAACGTCGATTTTAAATAAATATTAATACAGAAGCAGTTTTATTTTAATATAATAAGTTCTAAAAGATTTTTTTACTATGTTAAACTAAACTAATATTATAGAATTGTTGTTTTCAATGTTATGTTAATATAATAATAATTGTAATGAAATATAGATTATAAATTTACAAGTTAGAGTTTGTAATTGTTTTTTCGATCGTCACATATAAAGAGAGAGATACTTTTTACATATAAGAACAAATTTGAGTTTTTATAACGTGAATCAACTATTTTGGTGTGATTTCGATCTGTCTATGGGTCTCTTTGTGGACACGTGTAGAGCCAGTATCTCAATTTTTTGATACTAATCCTAATATCACTTTTCTATATTACGAATATTTAACAAAAGTTGTAATAAACAAATTTTATTTGAGACATTTTTTAATATGACAATCGGCCTAATTCTCTAACGAAGTTGCTAAGTTTTAGCAACGCTGCTAACAACTATAACCAATAGAAACAAATATAACAGTTCTCATTTTAATTTTTTATTCAGTGTCACCTAATATGATTGGCTAATGTTGTTAGCAACGTTGCTAAAATTTAGCAACTTTGTTACAGAATCAGGCCGAATAAATTTGTATAAGTTTTTATATTTTTAAGTTCTGATAGATTTTTTTACTATGTTAACACAAATTTTATAAAATTACAATATCTCCCTTATTCGTAAGAATTTACCTAGTTTTGACACACTTTTCCTGAAACTTAATTTAAAAACAAATTCTAAAACATACTTCCTCGATTGTACCCACCGTTTAACATCCACATGTTCTAGTTATGTGGGTGAGATAGAAAACACTCATATACACCGGTTGAGATATAATTTTGTAATCGCATTCTACGTTATTGGGTCATCATGTTGAATTTCACAAATCAACGTAGGTACGTATATAGCGTATACGCTTTAAGCACGATTTTCCCCTATACCTAGTTATATACCTTATACGTGATCGTAATACGTTCGTATATACGAAGTTTTAACAAAGTAAGAAAATTATTATGACATTTCTTGGCTATAATGGTATAATGTGCTCATTACAAAACGTTTACTCATACAGCACACCAACAACTGGATTCTTTTATTGTCACGACGGTATCGCGATCTTGGTTACCACTACTCTATCTTGATGATATTCGCTATTAAAACAAAGGTTTACACTGTAAAAAATGTATGTAATTTTACATGTTTTGTGAATGTAATTTTTCATAAAAAAAATGTAATATTACGTAAATTATCACAGCAAAATTGTTATTTTTACTGTTAAAACATATGTAAAATTACATAAATTTAAAATATATTTTTTACAGTGTAGTTAATATTATTATTGAATCTTTCAATCCTAGTATTTCAAAAATCAGATTGATAACATTTATGAATATATTATAAAATTAAAAAAAAAACGCATTTCAATAAATAAAAACACGTATTTTATCATAAGATACGATGAAGAAAAATATTAATAAATTTATTTATAGTATACGTTAGTAATTTAACTAGAAAACTATGTGGAACTGTAAAAACTAAATGAATATAAGTTGTTTAGCTTAGAATAATGTTATAAAATTTTATATACGTGTATATTTGCAGAGAGATTTTTTAAATTTTTATAGTTTTATAGAACTGGTTTATATGTCAGTAGTATTCACATACTTTGAATTTTAAATTTCTGTTTATTTCTATTTATTTCAAATATTTATTATGAACAAAATATCTATATAATTATTAATAATATATAGTGTTTTTGACAATACGACTAACGCAGGGTTGTATGAAACTATTATTGATTCATTAGCAACTAATAGTTGGATAGGGTTGTATACATTAATATCCGAACGGAACATTAGTTGTTAAAATTCTTACGCCAAAATATATACTTCTGATTGGTTGACAGATAACCGTTTTTGTGATTTAAATTCTTTTTGTGATATTTTGTAAGTAAATAAACAGAAGACAGACTTTGCAAATTAAACTTGCTGTAAAAATTTCTCACCTCAGTTTTAAAAGTGATTATTGTCAAAACGTTTATTTTTGACGTTTATTTAAAATTACTTATTAAATAATATTAATCAATTTATTTGAATTTTATAATATTAGATATAAAAAAATATATCAAAAATAGAAATACTACTCATATTTGATAAGAAATAGAAGTAAAAATTTATTATAAGCAAAAAATAAAAGCATTTTTTCATAAATATAACTTTTAATCTGTAAAATTGGATTTTTATAATAGAAATAATTTTTTTAATAAAAATAAATAATAGTAAGTTATAGTACAACTATTTTAAAAGCTATTTATAAATTTTCTGACTATTCAATTTGGGGAATATATATATACCGGGTGATTCATTTAACCTGGAATTTGTTATATTTCGAAAAATACGCATCGCACAGAAAATTTGTTGAATCTAAACTTTAATATCTCAAAGGGGGGCATCCGCTAGTATTAAATTTCCGCCAACCCCCCGCCCCCTGTGGGCGGGGCGGGGGGAAACTTTGAAATTTTAAATAGGAACCCCTATCTTATATCACAGATTCGGATTCTACTGTAAAACTACGTACATTTCGTCCGCAAAAAAATTTTGATTCTCGACAGATGGCCCTGTAATCGCAAAAAATAGATTTAACCTGGAATTTGTTATATTTCGAAAAATACGCATCGGACAGAAAAAATTGTCGAATCCAAACTTTAATATCTCAAAGGGGGGCATCCGATAGTGCTAAATTCCCGCCACCCTCTCACCCCCTATGGGCGGGGCGGGAGGCAACTTTGAATTTTTAAATAGGGACCCCTATTTTTTATCACGGATTCGGATTTTATGATAAAAACTACGTACATTTTGTCCGTAAAAATTTTTTCGATTCTTGACAGATGGCGCTGTAATCGCAAGAAATTTTTAAGATTTCAAAGTTGCCCACCGACGCGCCTACAGGAGTGGGGGGTGGCAAGAATTCAGTACTAACGGATGCCCCCCTTTGACATATTAAAGTTTGGATTCGGCAAATTTTTCTGTCCGATGCGTATTTTTCGAAATATAACAAATTCCAGGTTAAATCCATTTTTTGCGATTACAGCGCCATCTGTTAAAAATCGAAATTTTTTTTGGACGAAATGTACGTAGTTTTTATCGTAAAATTTGAATCTGGGATAAAAAATAGGGGTTCCTATTTAAAATTTCAAAGTTGCTCCCCGGCCCGCCCACAGGGGGAAGGGGGGTGGCGGGAATTTAGTACTAACGGATGCCCCCCTTTGAGATATTAAAGTTTGGATTCGACAAATTTTCTGTCCGATGCGTATTTTTTGAAATATAACAAATTCCAGGTTAAATGAATCACCCGGTATACCTATTTGAATTGAAAATTATTAATAATTTTTCACTTCGATTTTTTCAGAAAACACTGTGTTTCAAAACCGAATAATAAATAATTTTATACAAAATTTTGAAAATAATTAATATTATTTATTTTACAGATCAAAAGTATATTTACTTTTGAATTAATAGTAGAAACGTTGGTTTTCAGTATTTTATTTAAGTTAATTTAAAAATATTATAATTTCATCTAGTACCTCTCTTATACAAGACATATAATTAAATAACTAATTTCTTTAGTAATTATAACTATTTTTAATAATAATTATGAACGCACATGTTAAGTGAATCGCGGTGCAAATGCGTGATGAACGCAAGCAATGTAGTTGCAAAGCAGTGTGCATCTTGGTTTTTGAACAAAACGCTTGCAATTTCTAGCCATCTTTATATGCAAGTCGACCGAAGCTCAAATCCAGCATTACCTGATGGCTTAACACGTTTAGCATTAGGCCGTTAACTGGCTATCATCTTAATTAAAGTTATAATTTCAACTTATGACTTCCGCTTGAGTTCATACTCATCTTGCCTCATCGCACTGAAATGCATCGACCAGAAATAAATACATATACGGACGGGATCTCTGATCAAATCTCTTCACACTAGATAAATTCAGTTCGAGAGACATTTCGAAAAGTTTTTCTGACATTCAAGTTTTAAAATTGAATATATATATATATATATATATATATATATATATATATATATATATATATATATACAGTATGTCTGAAAAAAGTTTGCAACAAATGGGCAACTTTTTTATTATTGATTTTACGACAAAAAATCATTCTTTATAGAAAGTTCTGCTTGCTGAATAAATAAGTTTACCATCAGAAAATCTAAGGTTAAATGTACAGAATGTCCCTAAATTAAGATAACATGAAAAGAGACCTAACATTAATTAATTTTCAATAATTTTTCCGGCCAAACCAGTATGAGTTAGAAAAAAAAGTTACTTAGCTATTATGTAGCTAATTTGTTTCTCTATTTTACTGAAATTTTTCAAGCAAATTTTGAAAAAAGTCTTATTTTGGAAAAAAATTCCAAGGGTACCACCCCATTGACATTATTTTCAAATAAAAAAATAATAAAAAATAATAATAATAAAATTGCTTCATTTGTTGCTAACTCTTACAGACATACTGTATATTTATTCTAATTGTATCATTTTTCCTGATGAAGACGTACACAGAGTTCGTCGATTATTAATAAATATTAATACAAAACTATAACCTAAAGCCATTTTATTTTAATAATAGATTTAATTAACTAGGGGTTTAAATTCGAAACCAAATCAAATGAATGATGTGAGGAAAAACAGTAATCATATACGTAAATATCATTGGTCATAATAACTGTACTATATTATATTAACTAATTTATAGGTTCACTTACTATTGAACGAGCGAAGCTCGGTCCTCTTGATATTTCCAAATAATAGGATATAAATGAATATAGTATCTGCAATAGAAAAGTGATATTAATATTTTTTTTTACAAATTTGAATATGAAAACATTATTATTTTCTATTGAAGTTGCGATATATTAAACTTGTTGCACGCATCAAAAATGTTTAACACATTGAACGAATCTCTAAGCCATATACGGAAATATGTAATGTAAGTAAGTATAATTCAAACGGATGTGGCTGAGTATAGTTTGGAAAATAAAACAAAACAACGTCGATCGGAAACAATGAGTGAAAAAAAAGAAGAGAAGAAGTAGGAATCCATGATCTAGTTCTCATTCCAATACATACTTACCTAAACATATGTATATATATATATATATATATATATATATATATATAGGTATGTGTATATATAAGAAATACATAAAACTATGTACATATTTACTTATAATACAGACAAATACAGTCAGTCAGTGAGTTAAAACAGTGTTTGTCTGCAGCATCGTGCGAACCTAGTCATTAAACCAGTTTTAACTTGTGTTAATTTGTCTCGCTAATCAGTTTCGTTGCTTGATGATTCCCCCAGCTCAATGTCACGTTTAATATCTTACTAATTATTGGAACAAAAATTAAATTATTGAAAAACATTTCTTTGATATTAATAAATAAATTTCAATAACATATAGGTATATGTTTTTTTATACTCGAAAAGATCCTTTTTCTTCGTGTATTATGATTTTCAAGATTCTAATACGTAGTAGCATAAATGGGACACCCGGTATAATTAAATGTGAGGAATTCATTAATAGCTTTAAAATTTTAATTACCTTTTTTTTAAATCACACGATTATAAAACCAATTTAATCAGTTGACCAACTAGGTAAGATATAAATTCGGAAACATTACTTTTTGATTGACCTTTAAAAATTTAAATATAAAAATTCTATCAATACAAAACACTTTGCAAAATGCACTTATAAATATTTACGCTCGAGGCATTTTACAAACAAAATTTAATTAAATAAAAATTGCAAAACATTTAATTCAATTTTATATAACATAATTTGTAAAATTTGTATTTAAAATTATTTATAGATAAACTGTTCCACTAAATGATTTAGTAAAGTTACTAAATTATTACACAATAATATACTAGCTGCATTTTTACAACTTATTATTATATGTTCAAATAAATAATTTATTTTTTATTGCGTATAAAATTATTATACAATAAAATATTATTTTTCTGTTCTTTATGAGCTAAAGTATTAAAGGTAAGTTTATTGACTTACAAATAAAGGTACAGTGTAAATAAGTTGCCATTTTACGTAAAAACCTATTGACTTATAAATAAAGGTAACACTGTAAAAAAGTTGCAATTTTACATAAAAATCGTAGTAAAAAAAAACGATAAATTTTTTGTAAAAATAATATAATTTTGTAATTTTAAGTAAAATATTATTACAGTTACGTTGTTTTAAAACCGGTATCAGTTGAAACCAATTTTAGTTCGTAGTACCAGCAGTATTTATCATCCAAATTTTACATATTTATTTCGTGAGTTCAGATTGAGAATCTGTATTTAAAAATAATCATAAACTTAAGTATTAAATATAAGTTTACTGACTTGGTAAATTGTAACTTTATGCCACCATACGAGGTAATACGTTGTTTCATAACCATAGGACATTATCATAAAATCCTAGTGAGTATAAAGTCTAACCTAGCTGGTTAAATTGATTTTCTAGTTTCTCATATAGTTGCCACGTATATAGTTTGTAAAGTTATGTAGTTTTTGCGACATTTTAAACTCCTTCGCAATGCATGTACTGTTTTTTTTTTGTTCTAAACTGCTCTAAGACAAATGTTAATTATATTTACGCCTTATAATTATGGTTATGTAAATTTCATTATACTGCCGATTTCATATTGAAATCAGGGCAGAAATTTCTTTTAGTAATTTAAAATTTTAATTTACTTTCTTGTGTTCTTTGCAAACATAAAAAAACGTATGAAGTGGAGACATTATCCTTAGTGCTCTAAAAAATAGGCAAATGTTCCTGATTTTTTATATGTTATTACGGTATATTTGAACTATGTTTTAGAATTTTCATGTCGAAAAATGTTATCAAATTGTGACGTTAACGCGTGAATTTGTCAACCACTATCAAAAAAACCCTGGCCACTTCTATACACCATATACATATATCATATACCACAGTCTACATTTGTTAGGGGTTTAAAATCTATAATAACTTATCAACACAGATAAAAATGCCGATTCGTTGATATCTTTCAAACGAAAGTTGAAAGAAATTTTGTAAATTTATTTTATTGTATATTCTTTTTTTTTGTATTTATCAATAATTTGTACTAATTTTTGATTTTTTTTGAATTTCAAAAAATTACGAAAATGACGGCGGTTTGAAACATGTTTTTTATCAACTTTTAAAGCGTATAAAAAAATTGGGAAAACATATACACTAGTATCAATTTAGAGAATTTAATTCTCAAAGAAATAGAGAGATTATAAACTAACGAGAGTTCTACTAATGATCCATTAAAAATTAACCAAAAAAGGTTTTAACTTATTAAGTCACTTTAAAATATATATTTTTAATTTATATTTTCAAAAATTTATATTAATAATCAAAAATATATTAATATATACGTAAAAGTTATAGTCTATTAAAACTAAATAATATAAGTTCATTTATAATAAATTTTCTCCAAGCAAATATTTTTCATTTTTTTTTTCAACTAATTTGTCAGAAAATAACCGAATAATTTATGTGTGACTCAACAAAAAATAATAAATAATAACCATATATACATTTTTTTTAATTTCCATAAATCAGATATTTAGATTCTTTACTGTACATCTACACTATAATATATTATAAATTATTCTAATAAGCATAATTTTTTCTCACAAATATTAAAATTAATTTTATATATAGAAAAAAAACCTGGATAACTATGTTAATGAATACTTTATAATGACTTTATCAAACAAATATTCGTATAGAGATATCTGATTTATCGTAGAAGATAAAATTGTATTTTGATGAACCATGACCTGGCCATGTCGTGACCTCTAATTAAAGTCACTCAACATTGTTGTCTCTTTCTCTGTCTAATGTTTAATCTACATCTAATTTAACCCACGCAATAAAGTCGTTTTCGAATTTATTCCTTGTAACGGCCTTAGTCAAATAACATACGTGCCGTATTTTTAATCATTTTTTAATTAATATTTATGAAATATTTTTATACGTATGTATTAAATACGCGGCCGTCTTTAGATTTGTTCACATATATATTTTTTGATAAGTTTTTTTTTTATTGACTGTAATTAATAAGTCGTAGTAAAAGTTATTTAAATACATACATATTTAATGTGTTTATTAAAAAAGGTAATATGCAATTTATCAAATACAGTTATATTATAAAAAAACTTGTGTAATTAAAATACATATTTTTGCTGGGAATTATATAATTTTTAACTTTGATGTACAGGTTGATATATATGTGGAAATCTAACTTTTAATAAATGATATATATTTACAATCTCATCTTGTATTATCTGCTACAGAGAATAAAATTATTGAACAATGCCCGATATACAGAAAATAAAAGTAAACTGTTGTATTTGTGCTATTATGTCAAAAAAAATGTTTTCAGATTATGACATCACGCGTGGATTTGTCAAGCTCTGTAAAAAAAAACCCTAACCACTTGTTCCGTCTTCCGGGAAGTTCTAAAGCATAATACAAAAGTTTTCTTTGATTGTCCGAAAACTAAAATTAAAAATCTACCAAGATATGGTGGATTTTTTTTGAATTTCGAAAAATTACGAAAATGGCGGCCAAGAAATTTTGACCAACTGAGTAGTTCTAATGTTAAAGAAATACAACTCTAACCTAACCAATAAACTTCAATAAGCAAAAAAAAGTAGTTGCTGATAATAGAACTTGTTACTGGGAGCTTCAGTATCGATTGCAATTTATCGAGATCATCAGCTGCACTAGCTAGAACATCTTTTGCAACTAAATGATCGTTTTAGCCATTGGCTAATTAATTAGTTTTTTTTTACGGTTCATGTATGCGTAGATGTTTATGGCTCTCGCTGTTTTAAGATCTTTTCGAAATGTAATTGGTAGATGATGTTAGGTTTAAGTATTTGCCTTTATGTTGGAGACGCATTGCCGACATATGTGAAACACGTAACTATAATGCGCCGGCAAATATGTTTTCGATATTATCTAGATTTTTGCAGTATACGCTGTTGTGCCGGTTATATAATGCAATGTAATGAAGGAAAAAAAAAGAAATCTTTGACTGTAAATCATTTTTACTGCTGTGAAATATTGATAGAAACAAAATGTATTTAATTACAGATATAACTAAAGGAAACCGTAGAAATTATTCAATATTTTTTAATGACATTTTATTATGTAATGTTTTTTTTTCTACCCTAAGGGTGTTGAAGAAATATTATAATTAGAAACGTAGAAATATGTATAATTAAATATCTTTTTTAAATATAAAACAGGGATCTCATATGGGAAGTTTTTAAAATTAATCAGCTGTTATTTTCTGATGTTATTGAAGTTATTGAAGAAACAAAAATCGTATTAAACAAAAGAAAATACTAATAGTGTAATAAATATTAGCTTATTAGATTATTAGCATACTTTTCATCAGTAACATAAATTGATATATAAACATTTTGTTAAATTTTATTCATGCCCATTAAAAACTGAAAACTTTCTACTTTTCAACTAAATTGTATTTGTCTCGATAACTGCATAAATTTTAAAATGACAACAACTTAAACTTTTCAACTTTGCTAAATTTTATTTGTATTTATTAAAAACTGCAAACTTTCCTCTATTTTTTTTAAATAATTTCATACATTAGGAAATAGTAGTTGATTAGCCACATTTTTTTTATTCATAACAAAAAACTGAATTAAAAATATTAATATTTAACAATATGCGTTAACTTAATTAGAAGACAAACATAAATAAAAAAAAGAACTTTAAGAATTTCAATGTAATCTAGTTGTTAATGCCATGATCTTTGAAGCGTCAAGACATTGGTAAGTATTTGACTTTTAAATAAAACACATACCATATTGTGAAGTTGTATACGTTCCTGGAACTTGTTGAATAAATCTTGGTACTTTGTATTTTTTTAAAATTTATTTTTTCAAAGAAAAATAATATATGAAAATTTTTACTATAAAAAAATATAAGACAAACATAGTTATTTAAAAGTCTACTTAATTCTAGTTTTGTTTATATGTGACCTGCCACAGGAAAAAGGACTTTATATTCACAAAGTTCGGAACTCCTCACTGCTCTACGCGATCGTATGAAAAAGTGTCTAAATGAAAAATATCATTATCTTAAATCAGCAATTATTTTGCATCAAAAATTCCTATCTAAGTATACAAATTTTGTTTCGACTATATTTATTATATTTCTCATACATATCATCATTTTCTCATATTTCTTTCAACTGGACGCATTTGCTTCTAAAAATATTTCGAATCATACTGGTCTATTTATCTTAAGAACTTGGAATTTGTTATAATATTTTTTTTGTTTAAAGAGTTGTATACTAAGCATGTATAACAAAAAAATTAATATCTACGAGTAATTACTAACTTTTTTCCGCAAATCTAATTACGTTAGAATAAATAATTCGTTATCCATCCTTAGAAATCGAAGCAGATTCGTTAGAGCGTAAATGCGTCTTCAATCAATGAAAAAAATCTGCGTGGAAAACAAAAACTTGCAGTCTTCAACTTTGCGCGCGTACACGATCAGAATAAATTCATCTAGTAAATGACGATTTTTCGTAACTGCCGTTTTTAATTACGTGGTTGGGTTTTGTAAGCGAACTGGGATGGCTCAAAGAGCAGAAGTCTTAGCCGTAGAGGTTGTTGGTTGTTCAGGGTCCGTTTGTTGGCGATGGCTTACATGAGTTATCTGTCAGACGGTTTGAAGCAAGTGCGTGAGAGACTAACCGTGATGTCACGCGGGCTTGCTGGAACGATGGATTAATGATGACAGTGCTGTTTAAGACGCACAGTTTGAGGTAGATGGATTTATTTATATTCGTATATATAAAGATGTTTTACCAGAGTTTTTTTTTTTGAAATGATAGATCATGACGGAAAATCCGTGTCACATATTTTTTTATCTGATTGCATTAATTTAAAAGCAATATTGTATTGATTGAATTATAGTATAGTACTATACAAAGTTGATAAAAATCATAGAAATGAAAACAAAAATCTGTTCTTTCGTTATAATTATTATACATAATTACGTATACGCGATACAAATTTTCCGAACTAAGCTAAGATCTACATCATGATACAAATTAATCTGTCATATCACTAGTGAGAAGAAGAAGATAATCGCTAGGTATGTCCAACAAAATCATACACTTAGTTTTCCGAAAGGACAGATTTTCATGGATTTTCATCAATCATTTTTGTAGACAATATAATTCTCTACAATTTTTTTTTTTTTTTAATTTATCATTTTTTGGTGTAACGTAAATAATAAAAAAATTTATGAGCAAAAAAAAATTGAGAATAAAATATATTTGAGTAAAATAACTCTTTTATTTTCAACCAGAGATAAAATTCGATTTAGCTGTTTTTACAAAGCATTTTCTTATAAACAATTTAACTTTTTTTAATTCAGTTTATTTTATTTTTTTGAGGCAATAAATAATACATTACACTGTAAAAAATATAAAATCAGTTTATGTAATTTTACATAGTTTTAATAGTATTTAAGTAATATTATATTTTTATGTAAAAATTACATTAATAGAATTTACATTAATTTTTTACAGTGTATTTTAAAAATGTTTATATATCAGTTTACACATATTTCTGATCTTATTTTATTAATAGATTTTCAAATTTTGCAATTTTATTTATGGTAAAAACAAAATTCGTGTGCTATAATATTACTTTAGCGTGGTTTAATTGTTCAGTCCTGCTCTTTCGACTATTGCATTGTTTTGAAATAGGTATTAGTTAATATAGCCAATATATTTTAGTTACAGGGCTTAAAAACTGATAAAATATTTTTTTTAACGCAAATAACAAATTAATAAATAATTTTCCCATAAGAATATAATATATCAGCTCAGTTTACAAATTAAAAAAAAAAAAAAACATATTTAAGTAAAAATTTTGAAATATTCAATATATTTAATAACGCAAAATATTTACTGTAAAAATTATTTTTACCGCTTGCAAAAAAAAAATACATTTCGCATCATTTACAGTAAAAACAAATCCCACATTTCGCATTTCTTAAATGCTAAACATTTCTTGTACGAAATACAAAACGAAAGAAGAAATTGATACAAGTAAAAGATTTAAATCTGCTATCTCACAGCGCGAGTATACGACATATATACGTATTTGAATGACCGGTAAGGCAGGTGCGATACAGTACATATCCGAAAAGCTATGCCATTGCAACAAGACACGGCCGTGTGGTGATTGATGATGGCATCAAGTCAAGTGAAGTCAAGTCAACACCGTAAGAGAGATTACTACCAAACCGACCGACGAGGAAAAACATTACTAACTTTCCCCAACACACTGCACTGGCTGCGTCAAATTAAACGTTGCTATATGAGAAACGCCGTGGTACAGTGACGCAGACGTAACTTTATAAGTTTTAAGAAAATGTCGTTTATAAATTGGACCTAATCAGTTATGGATAAGCACCGAATATTTTCAAATTAGAATAGCTATATTTATGTAATATTTAACCAATATTTAGATGGATTGTGATGAAGTCATCCAGTAATTTTGTTGTTTATTTTATATGTTAACTCACACAAATAAAATAAAATGCTTTTCTTTAATCCATAAATAATTTTAGTTTAACAATGATGCTTTATACAATCGAGCCTTAATGAATAAAAAATATTGTTTTATACCAAAATGAATGAAAAATACGAAATAAATTCAAATAATTTTATTTTGACATTTTACCACTAGCCATCACATATAATTGGCCATAAAACACAAAATGGATACACTTTTTAACTATAATTTACTAATTATTGATATTATATATAAATATTCTCTAAATTATTTATAATTATATTATGCAGAAAGTTTCGATTTACATTTAGAAGATACTGATTTTAATTTTTCTCTTTCTACTACTCAAATTTAATCACAGTGGCGTATTCGTCGCTATATCACTGTCGTCCTCATATGTTGAGATACATTTCGAAAACAAAATTAAAAAAAAACTTATCCAAACTGTCACTAAATATAGGTAATACTTTAAATTACCAGTACGTAAGGCGTCTTATCTATCTGAAAAACGTGAATTTTAACGCTACGCGGGTCGATGAACCGTCGTGTTTTAAGCGTGAAGATTGAATATTTCAATGCTGCGTTAGACAGGAGAATTTTCTCGGTTATCGGTTTAAGAATTTTTTTATTTCGAATATTTATGTTAATTTAATTTCAGAATTTTTTTAGTTATCTGTTAATATGTCAGTCTAATGCAAAGTGTATGCATATATTTGATTTTCAGGTTTTGTTATTTATAATAAATATTATAATTTTTTATTACAATTATTAGAAAACAATTTTTCTGTAGCTATGGTCAATACATGTGTATTGAAAAAATAATAATTTATACAATGCTCAACTATTTTAGTCCAATATACCTAAATAAAATCAGATACATAAATTTTACAGCTTACTAATTTTTTTCTAGTTACTCATTTGGTTACTAACAAGCCTTGTCTAAAGTTTGCTGAAGATTTTTATCATTAAATAAAACAAAAATATACGAAGTCATTTAATAAAAATGTTAATTTTATTTTTAAATACATAATAATAAAATAATTATTAAAAAAACGTAAAACTATTACTGTAAATAGGAAAAAAAAAATTATTAAAATCTACATTGTAAATAATAAAATTTCCTAACAGTTTTATAGCTACAGCGTAATGATTTTATAGTTAATAATTTAGCAATCTTAAATCTGTCACTAAGACATCACTTTTTATTTGATTTTTAATAGAATATTGCGAAAGAGAAAAAAAAAACTATAACATTAAAATTTAAAATTCGTTACAGATCATTACGATTAACTCTTTAAGTACTGTCCTCATTTCATTGTAATTACTTTATTGTCATTTATATACACTTGCAGAACGAAGCAAATTTCTCAAATTAACTTAACATAAATTTGTAGCGAAAAATATTCTCTCAAATACTATAAAATGATTTTTAGATTTTATAGGTTATGTGTTGCGTTTGCTGCATATGTTTTTACATAATGGAGTCGTTGTACATTTTTTTCAATGTTGAAATTTATTATAGATAAAATTTTGGTTTTCTAATAATTTCCTTGCTTCAATTATGACACACATGTGATCTTTGACAAATGGGTACGTTGAGTATTTGTGCAACTTTTGATCACTGATTAGGACTTTAGCTTTATCTTTTGCTACTGACGATAAAAGCTTAGCTTTCGAATTACATATATAGTTTTTTTTTTAATTATTGTTTGTGATTTAAGGGAAATTATTTTATTTTATTATTTATAATATAAACAAAACGTCTAAATTTTGTTTTAATTATATATTACAAGTTCCGAAAAATTAATCAATATCTTAAAATAAATTAATTTGATTAAAATATTTTAAGCAATTTAAAAATTACAGAAGATTTGTACCTTTTGCCATAATTATTTTGGAATATCAATACACAATTTTAATATCATTCTTTAATGAAAACAATTGATAAAACCCTGCTTTGTAATTGCCGTAATAAAAACCTGTATTTCAATTTAGCTAAAGTTTGTTATTAAATCAGACGATAATAAACAATATATATGGAATGAGAATTTCTGTGAAATCGATAATTGATTTGTATAGGTAATGAATAAAGTTGTCTTCATCTGAGATAGTTGAAATAATGTTTGCGTTGAAAACGCGGAAATCTACATAAGAATGTCGTACAAAAAAACTCAATAGATACCTAGATCATTTGAAGGTCAATTTAGTGTTAAAAACTTAATAAATAATAATCTAACTGTAATTTAATCCAATCATTATTGACATATGCATATCATATGCAGAATTATCAGGATACGATATCAAAACGTAATTCAAACAAGATTAGAAGTATATGGGTAAACCCATATATAGACTACTTTGACATTTCTCGGAAAGTTGGCAACACTGTATTTTAATAATATTATAATTTATGTGGGCTCTAGGAGATACTTTTTTGAAAATTTGATCAAAATCGAATAAATAATGTAGCCACAATGAATTTTTAAAAAATTTTGTGATTTTTTTTCTCGATAAGTTGGCAACACTGTATTTTGTTAAAATTGCATAATTTATTTAGGCACTAGGAAAAACTTTTATAAATATTTGATTAAAATCGGTTAAATAAAATAGTCAAAATAGATTTTTAAAAATTATACTAATTTTTTTCTCGGAAAGTTGGCAACACTGTATTTTGTTAAAATTACATAAATTATATGAATACTAGGAAAATCTTTTGTGAAAATTTGAGTAAAATCGGTTGAATAACATAGCCATAATAAATTTTTTAAAACTTTAGTAATTTTTTTCTCGGAAAGTTGGCAACACTGAATATTAATAAAATTATGTAATTAATGGGAGCATTAGGGAAATCTTTTCTGAAAATTTGATCAAAATCGGATAAATAACGTAGCCAATATGAATTTTTTAAAACTTTAGTAATTTTTTTCTCGGAAAGTTGGCATCACTGGAAAAAAACAAAATCACATGACCATCTTGGGTACTAGACAAATTTATCCTGAAAATTTCATTAAAATCGGTTGAACCGTCTAGGAGGAGTTGCGGCCACAAAATTTTGACTTACGACCGAGCGAGCGAGCGAGCGAGCGAGCGAGCTGACGACGCACACACATACACCCTCATAAACTAAGTTCAGATTCGTCATCTACAGGCTATATGAAGGATTTCTATACAATTTTTTTTTTTTTTGAAAATGTTACAGACACCGTACCAAACGCTTTACTACTTTTCCTTGCAGTCAAAGTAGTAATAAATTATTAGTTTTACAATTATTATTATTAAAATTGTTTTTTTTTTTTAATCTGTAACCTACTTTGATAATAACATAAGAAAGTTATATTTCATTTGAAGATTAAAAGAAAAACATCATTTTGTTGACAACTGTGATTACTTAAAATTATTTATTAAATAATTTTAATTAGTTTATTTAAATTTAATAATGTTAGATATAAAAAATATATAACAAAAATTGAAAAATTCATATTTGATAACAAATATAAGAAAAAATTTGTTTCAAAGCAAAAATAAAAGCTCATTTTCATAAACAAAAGAGGTGAGAATACGAGCTTCAGTTTTTATCAATAAATATATAAACAAGATTAGAAGTATATGGATAAACCCATATATAGACTACTTTGACATTTCTCGGAAAGTTGGCAACACTGTATTTTAATAATATTATAATTTATGTGAACATTAGGAGATACTTTTCTAAAAATTTGATCAAAATCGAATAAATAGTAGCCACAATAAATTTTTAAAAAATTTTGTGATTTTTTTCTCGATAAGTTGGCAACACTGTATTTTGTTAAAATTGCATAATTTATTTGAGCACTAAAAAAGACTTTTATGAAAATTTGATTAAAATCGGTTAAATAAAATGGTCATAATAAATTTTTAAAAATTTTACTAATTTTTTTCTCGGAAAGTTGGCAACACTGTATTTTGTTAAAATTACATAAATTATATGAATACTAGGAGAATCTTTTGTGAAAATTTGAGTTAAATCGGTTGAATAACATGGCCATAATAAAATTTTTAAAACTTTAGTAATTTTTTTCTCGGAAAGTTGGCAACACTGAATATTAATAAAATTATGTAATTAATAGGAGCATTAGGGAAATCTTTTCTGAAAATTTGATCAAAATCGTATAAATAATGTAGCCACAATGAATTTTTTAAAACTTTAGTAATTTTTTTCTCGGAAAGTTGGCATCACTGGAAAAAACCAAAACCACATGACCATCTTGGCACTATGCAAATTTATCCTGAAAATTTCATTATAATCGGTTGAACCTTCTAGGAGGAGTTGCGATCACAAAATTTTGTCTGACGACCGAGCGAGCGAGCTGACGACGCACATCCATACACCCACATAAACTAAGTTCAGATTCGCCATCTAGAGGCTATATGAAGGATTTCTATACAATTTTTTTTTTTTTTTTTTGAAAATGTTACAGACACCGTACCAAACACTATACTACTTTTTCCTTGCAGTCAAAGTAGTAAAAAACAATTAATCAGGTGTTAGTAAAAAATATGTATTGTTAATACAGGTTGAATATTTTACATTAAAAATAAACATTTTTGATTGACCCCTGCGTAGTTGTTTTTTTCTATACTAGTTCAACTAGTTGAACATCACAGAAATTATATTTATCAACAAATTTCCAAGTTTAGTACTGTATTATACGGTAATTACGATAAATTAAAATAATATATTTTAAAAAGTGAAAAACCTTTTAAAACAGTACTATTATACACTTGCAACAAACTCAATCCATATATATATTTTTTCCAAAAAGCTAGCTGCATTGTTTAAGATCAACATTGACTAGATAAAATAATCGTGCGCTAATAATATATAAAATCTTGGGTTCCCACATTCTTCTACAATCTATCGACACACACACACACACACACACACAAACAAACACACATACAAACACACACACATAACACACAGCACAGCATTACCTCATAGGTCAACAGCGAACTATCTTAACTTGGCGTCCTTCTACCAAACTTGGGACGTACCATCACGTCGTCGTCTTGTTTTTTCTCTCTTGCTTCTTTGACATTAGCAGGATTCGTATGCGCGTGCGCTCGAGATGACACACTTGACAGTTGTGTTTTGTTTTCGTTGACGAGGTCAGTACACGATTTACAGAATCAACACTTTTTTCTCCTATCTTATTAGGTATTTATTTAGTTTGCTTATGCGAGTGGGCAGGGGCGCGCCAGGAGCATGCGGCGCCTGTGTCACAATTTTTGATGGCGCCCCATTAATTAAAAACATTTATATCAAAAACTAATATTATAAATATTTTGCATGCCTAGGTGATAAGAGCCCCAACAACTATAGGTTTGGACACTTTAATTTTTAATTCTCTAGTAGCAAAAAATAATGAATAATTAATTTGAAATACTATAATTTTTTTATGTTTAGGGACATTTAAATGACTGTTTTTGTTATATTCTTAACGCATTGAAATAAAAAACACACAAACATTTAAATAGTCTGTGTAAACTTTTTTATTTAAAATACAAAATTACAAACACAAGTAAACAGATAAACAACAATAATAAATGAAAAATATAATACATATTTATAATATAAACATAATACATATTATACGGTAAATTAAATACAAACAATGTAAATAAGTCATTAAATAAATTTTACTTTCCTAGCTTTTAACAAAGAAAAAGTTTGGATAATATCATGAATATCAAGTTTATCCAGTATGTCAGACTCAATTGAAATTATTGCGAGATCTGATAATCTATTTGCGCCATTGTGTAGCGTAAATAACTCTTTATGATTTTTAATTTAGAAAAAGACCGCTCCGCGGACGCAACTGACACAGGTAATGATAAAAGAATACGGAGTGCTACAGTAAAATTTGGCTAAATTTCGATCAATAAGAAATGTTGTTAATCCAGCCTCTGTAACATCTAAAATTGAATAAAATGCTAAAAAATGTTTATGTATTTCAGTCGATCCTAATGTTAAATTGAAATGAAAGAATCGAATTATTACACTTATTTGCTCAATATGAGAAAAATCCGGAGTGCAATCTTACTAAAATTATAATAATAAAATAAGGCGATATTGATTTATTTTAATCGCAACCTATAACGAATTTTGAATTTATATACATTTTTAAGGCGCCTTTGGCCTCCTGGCGCCTGTGTTCGCTGACACATTCGACACGTGGACGGCGCGCCCCTGCGAGTGGGCTATTGACTACAACTGTGTCAATATTTGACTGTTTGTTTCTTTTTTTTTTACGAGCTTGTATGATTGTGTTTAAATGTTGAGTAGCTACTGTTTTGTTTTGGGTTTAGTTATGTAAATTTATCGTCAATATTGAAAAGAGAAACATTGTATATGTACAATATATAATTTTATTAGGTATTAATATTATACTTTTATATTTTATTATTATTATAATCTAAAGTTACAGAATTTTGTATAGAGTGTCTGTCTGAAAAATCTGCTCAAACTGAAAGAAATTTGTACCAGATATTACATGCATTACAAACTTAAGTAATATGTCACGCTAGTAAGGCCCTTTTTTATGTAGTTATATAACAAATCATTCTAAAAATATTTTACAGAACTGTTTATTTTTTATTTTGTTTCTAATTTCAGATTTTGTTGCTATTTCAAGATTTTTTTACCATGTTAAATTTCAATTTTATTTTACTGTATAAATAAACGTTTTTACAATAATATTTATAGTATACAGAATCACGTTTCTAAAACAACATAACTTGACAATTAAAAAATAACAAAAATGCTTCTTTTATAATAGTTAATTAATCTTATTCTAATTATCTAAAATTTAATCCAAAATAATCTGTATTTTTATTTAAATTAAGAAATTAACATTCTACAACTAATACCATATAATATTAAGTAATACTATAATTATTAGAAAACACAGTAGATAGCTTCTAATCTATGCACAACGTGGCAACAATGTTAATTACAGGAATTACAAAACGCGCTTGATTCTTGTCGAATCCCACACTGAGCTCCGCATAACTCACTATATTGCAGCGAAAAAAAAACTATATAGGTATAGAATCTTGCTTCTACTGTACATTACTAATACTATGTATACACTATAGAGATATTATTATGCGAAACACTCCACACACACACACACACACTGTGTGGTTCGTGTAGAAGATTTTACTGATGTTCGAAGCTCTTAGTTCGATGTACTATCTAATTAAATACCAATTAAATTTATTAAGCACATCATCTCTTTAGGATATTTCCATATTATGAACTTAACGTTGTTATTATAAGTGGTTACAGGCGTGTGACTATATGGTTTTGATGTGTAGAAAATAATTATATTATGCTTGGTTACATATATGTTTGTTAAAAACAGTGATTCTTTTGTTTCAATTTTTATTTTATATTTATTTTATATACATTTTTTATATTTTTTCAAGTACTAGCAAAGATTAAATTAATAATCTGAAAACCTCAACCTGGAATCGAACCAAGATTATTAGTTTATTAGATTAATCTATATTAATATTTGAATCGTCACAAATTTGTCCATTATTTAGGCATGCAGCCGTTATTTCTTTAAATTTTTAATTTCAGCATTGACTTTTTATTATGAATGTAAAATGTATTGATATAAAGTAATAGATTTCATAATAAATACAAAATAAAGTCGACTTTAAACCCGAAAATAAGGATCGATTTCAAATTCTACTGACATAAATATGATTGCTTTGAATAAAACTATTCTTTTTTATCAATTTTTGAAACGTCTAATGGCAAAATTATTTGCTGTTGTAATAAAACAATGCTTACAGTCGAGTTCAGTTAAAATGTTTATTATAAAACACATTACGAAATCCCGCAATTTTCGTTTTAATTTAACTTTAATAATTTTTTACAAAATAACAAAAAATTTCTGTTTATTATTATGATAATAACTGACAGTTAAAGGGCTTCTGGAAGCAATAAAATTTTTTTTTTATTTGCAATTATCAAAACGCACAAAACTTTCTTTGTAAGTCAGAGAAAAGTAATTAAAACAACTCATAAAGTATGGTAGACAATCAATACATATATTATCAAATAAAAGTAAATGCACTACACACACACACACACACAAACACACATTCAGTAATGTATAAATAAGTAAGCGTGTACAACATACAAACGAACAACTAAGTAACCATGTAATTAGCGATTACCGACATATACCTGGAGTGTGTGTGTGTATGTGTTTGTGAATACGAACCTTCACCTTTGCGTATTTGTGCACGCATGCACGCATACGTACATTACATATGCTATACATTAGAAACCTGGACTATTTTTCTTTCTTTAACATGTGTTTACATTTGTCCTATCTACTGGTTGCTCGTTCACTTACTATAGCTTTATTTGTTCATTAATTGTACTTATAGTAAGATACTTTTAATAAAGTTATTCAAGAAATATTTTTAAAATAAAATGATTACACAAATAAAAAATTATTACAATTTATGTATTTTGTAGGGATATACAGAGCCAGTAAAAAATATAGAATATACCAAATATTTTTTTTATACTGTAGCTAGACTTAACTTAACAAGATAGAGTAAATGTGACTTAAATGAAATAAAGTCGGTGTACTTGATTTGTTTATTAACCGTAATTAATATTTGATTTTTAATATTATACACAGCTTGATGTATAAGGCAGTATGAAATTAAAAAAAAAAAAACTGATCTTGACATTTTGTAGAAAATACATGTTTTCCGAAATAAAAATATTTTCACTGTAATTATGTGCTAATGCGTGTGTTTAATAACATGTGATACTTTTAAATTTATCATGATAACTCGAAATATAGAAATTTAAATCACGATTTGGTTTTGACGAAAATTGCATAGCATATAATAATTACAAAAATTGTTTCAAGTTTTTCTTGTTGTTGATTATAAATAAATTAAAATCGGAATTAAATTGTTTTGCCATCTTTTATATCTAACGTAGTTTCAAACGTACACTAAAAATATATCTTAAATTTATATAATTTTACAAAGATTTTAACAGTAAAAATAACAATATTTTATGAAAAATTACGTTCACAAAACATGTAAAATTACATGAATTTTTTACTGTGTAATAAAAGTAACGCCCAATACAAACACAGTGTATTATTTGACTTTGAAAAACACTCTTGCCAAAGAGGCAAAATAAATATATTATATTAAAAGACAAATTATATGTATATCTTTACATATTTAACTTGAGTTTTATTCAAATAAGATATTTGAAGGTATTTTAGCAAATTTAGCTAATTGCCTGTAGAATAGAAAGAATTTAATTTTGTTCATTAGAAACTTTCATATTGATAAATTTTTCTTCTAGATTTTGGTGTGCCTACAATCTAAGAGCGATTCTATTATATAAACAGTGAGCAATATCAGTAACAAAATAATAAAATTTTTAAATAAGAAAATAATTAAAAAAAAATGCCAATAAAGTTGTAAATTCACATAAAAGCTAAAAAAAAAAAAATGTGATAAAAATATATATTGATTGTATTACGTATTTTGTGAAAATAACTTCTTGTAGACAAGTGTGTGAAGATTTCTGAATTTACTGTAAAGTGTAACACTTTTCAACTGTTTTGTCACAGTGGCATTCCAAATTAGTTTAAACAAAGTTATTTCCGATTCTTCGCTTCACTTACTTATACTCGAAGTGACCTTGATCACATTTGCATCTACTTGTAACTGTTAGTTATAAGAACTATAACTATTTTATGCACAGTTTTTTTTTTACCGATTATGTTAAAGAAATTACAAAT
Source organism: Clivina fossor (assembly GCA_963966155.1). Taxonomy (NCBI): domain Eukaryota; kingdom Metazoa; phylum Arthropoda; class Insecta; order Coleoptera; family Carabidae; genus Clivina; species Clivina fossor. The sequence goes on from CAWYQG010000031.1 coordinate 43,411, forward strand.
TACATTATATCTTATACTTTAAAACGAAGAATTCTTTGAATTTCTAAAATTTTCTGGACTGGTATGCCGTGGTTAATCTATCTTCGTCGCAGACGTTTTACCATACATAGTAGATGAATGACACTTTCTGCTTCATAATCTGGTATATATACCGGCCATAAATATCTGGGCTCAACACACTAAGTATCGCTTTCTAAACCTCGTAACACAATATACTATAAAATAAAACAATTTTAGGTTTACGTTCTGTATTAATATTTATTAATAATCGACGTTTCGACGAACTCAACGTCCGTCTTCATCAGGAAAAACTGATACAAACAACATTTACAGTAAATAACAGAACATAGAAAACAAGTTACTAGGTAACAAATAAGTACCTAACTAGATCATAAAATTTTTATAAAATTTTAATTAATAAAATCCCAATTTAATTTAATGTTATTTGTATTATTTTTCCTTATGAAGTTGGACGTTGAGTTCGTCGAAACGTCGATTATCAATAAATAATAATACAGAACTTAAACCTAAAGCCATTTTATTTTATACATACAATGAGTTCTGAAAGATTTTTACTATATTATAATATACACTGTCAAAAATATAATATATTTTTATGTAATTTTACATAACTATTAACAGTAAAATAGCAGCTTTTTGTAATTTTTACTATGAAAATGGACGAAATATTACATTTTTCTTTGTAAAACTACATTTATAGAGTATGTACATTTTCATCAATTTTTATACAGTATACTATTACTTAATTCATTCATATAAGTTATGGTGCGACTGAATGTTTAAAATCTCAATTGGTATAAAAAATACATATGTTGCCAAATGACAAATAGTGACATAAAAAATTGAGATTTATTAAAGCAAAGTTTATTCGATAAATTCTTATTGATGTTTGCATCATTTTCTCTTCTAGTATATTAGAAAATGCATCTATCTTTGTCTTGTTTCTGCATAGTTTCGTATCGTCATGAGTATTGCAACTTTAACGTCCGTATTGCAAGCTAGCAGTTGTTTCGCGCGCGCACACACACACACACACACAGCTTAAGGATTTAGGTGCAACTTGAGTGTGGGTGGTGATATTTGCAAATAACAATAACACAACATGCCTTTATTACCTTTGTAGTTATTCTATTCGATTCTATTTACCACAGTGAACTATTATGCTCTCTATGCAAGCTGATTTAAATACTATGTTCGGTGTATTTATTTGTATTGTCTTTTCTGTTGCAGCATTATGGGTTTAAACTCAAAACGATATTCGATATTATTTGGATGTATTTCGCATGTCAATTAGATTTTATTTATGTTCGGATTGTTTTACTAAGTTATGAGCGCTGGACAATTGTTTTTATGGAATTTCCTAGTATAAACGTTATGCCTATTTTGAACAATTTTATTCACAATTTCTATTAAATATTTATACTTAGGCCCATCTGACAATTAGACAGTTTCAACAAATATTTATTAATACTATGTTTATTATGCGTAGTTACGTTCAAGAAAAAATTAAATACAGTCGATTCCGCTTAATTGGGACACATCGGGACTAGGGCATTTTGTCCCAATTAAACGGCTGTCCCAATTAACCGAATTTTACATAAAATTAAGCAATCCATATTTTTCTTTCAATAATTTTATTTTATAAATTCTTGGAAAAAACTAAACTACATATAACCAAAAAAATATAAACTTTTAAGAAAAAATAATAATAAATTCCAAAATAAAATAATAAATAAATACATACATTTTTAATTCAATTCAAAAATGTGTCAAGTGTAGTCTGTCTTTTGTTTTTGAAACATTTCACTTCTACAAAATCAGCACAAGTATTCAGTGCGGCTGTAGGGCTCCCTTCATTTCCTTCCTGCATAAAATAACGCTGTAAGAAGGCCATATATTTTAACAAACCTTCCACGCGCGAGGTTTAGTGGTAACTGAATCATCATAACTGAATACGTAACGATTGAGACAGCAGGGTAGACTCTCACAGCTTTAATGACCGGTGCCGCGCCACGCCGACGCGAGGGTAAACATTAACCTTTGAGCGCGCGTGGGTCCGTACTTCATACGTGAATGAATGTGTTGGGAAAAAAGTTCACAGCGCGCGATACTAATGTAATTAATTGATACATATTTGCTAGTTTTTTAAATATAATTTTCCATGTTGTAAATCAAAAAGATATGAAACGTATCATATTAAATTTTTTGTAAATATTTTTTCTTGTGAATATTTGTAACATAATATATACTGTGATCTTAAATTTACTGTCCCAATTAAGCGGAATGTTGTCCCAATTAAACATGTAAATTTACTGTTGGTTCCTTGGTTTGGTTTCTGTTCTTTGAGATTTGGCCCAAATAAGCGGCTGTCCCAATTAAGCGGTGTCCCAATTAAGCGGAATCGACTGCATTTCATATAATTGGTTTTTTTTTCACAAATTATGACTCTAAAACGGATATTAAAAAACAAATATTTGTATTTTGATTTATTTTGAATTTTTATTGTTTGTAAGATATAAGAACCCGTATTCTCACCTCAAAGGTACTTTTGACGTTTACTTAAAATTATTATAGTTTATTTAAATTTGATAATACCAAATATAATAATAGTTTTCGAAATATTTCGATATCTCAAGATAAAAATCTTATCCAGTTTATATTTGAATTTTATTTTCAAACTAGATATCAGATAAAATGATTAGAAATAAAAATTAATGAAATTTGCATAATTATAATGCTAATGCTAATAATAAATTATGATCGTAACTGTATTTATAATTTTAACTACACTTTGTAAGTAGTTTAAAATGTAAGTTAATTAATTTTGCATACAAATTTTGTATTAGTTAATTCCAGCTTTTTGCAAAATTAAATTATGCGTTATATACAAAAACTTACCTGAATTACAAATTAATTTCAAAATGATAAAAACAATTTGATTTTTATTATAAATCGCATATCATAACCACGAGTAAAATTAATGAATATTAGTTAAAATAATATGCATTGTAAAAAAATAAAATTATATAATAAAATATTTTTTTTAATCAGTAGTTCTCAAAATTCTTAGTAAAACTTTCTTATTTTAATTGGTGTGATATATTTTTTGTTGCATATTTGGAAAGTTGATTTTTTATACAATAATACCTATAAATTGTTTCTTTAAGTTAAAAAAAGAACATTTTTAAAAATATTTAAAAAAATAACAGTACTTTAATTGATAAAGTTTTATTGATTTTTATTTAATATTGTTGTATTGCTTTATAAGTTTGCCTTAATTACACAAATATAAATTAACAAAATAAATTTTTCTTCATTTCTGTTTCATCGAAAAACGATTTTTATTTTAATTTAATGAATTCTGAAAGATTTTTTTACTTTTAATTAAAAATATGTATATCTTTAAGGGCAATAACCATCATAGTGTTATAATTGTTGAATAATATACTTTTATTATATTAATTTATTTAATTTAAATGTATTTTGTATCAATTAGGTTAAAAGTAATAGTCTGTTAAAATATAAATTTGTAGATTCCGTAAGAAATCTTATTGTACCTACATAGTATATTATTTTTCTTGTAGAATCTCAGAATTCTTATTTTGACATGTGGTAAAATAAAAAGTAGCAATTACAACGAAAACCAAATATCTAAAAACATTAATTTATTTAATTATAAATGTACACTGAGAAAAATATAATAGATATTTAACAAATTAGATAATAATAAGTAGATATTTATTTGAAATATACGAGTATGTTTACTGTATTTACAAATTTATACATTTTTCAAATCTACTCACATATATATTTTAATACTATATTAAGAATTAAGACTGTAATACTATATACAAATTGATGGTATTAAATTTTTGTTTTTATTATATTTATAGTTAATTTTTAAATATACTTATTTTGTTATTTTTAATATCTTGTGTTTGTGTCACCTTTTTAAATATAAATGGCGTTACGGTAACTATCCATTTTTCTCAGTGTAGAATCTATAAACTTAATAAAAAAAGTTGGTCATTTAAGATGGTTCGGTCATCTTGAGCGAATGTCTAATGAACGTTTGGTTAAAAGAATTTATATGAATGATTTTGATGGTATACGTTTATGTGAATGTCTGATGAGTAGTTGAAGTGGTATGATTGCGAGAGTGACTTGCGTGAGCGAAAGTCTTCAAGTAATAGGAATAGAAGAGCATGTATGAGATAGGTTAGATGAATGTGGCTGAAGCTAAAGTTGTTTGTCTGGATAGGAATGTTTAGAGGATATTGATTTCGGGATAGTAAAAAGAGTTTGTGCTACAGCCTTTTGGGCACATTGCGTGATTGTGTGTATGTATGTATTTAAATTCTACAAACGACAGCAAACTATTTGGTCCATTTGGTTCACGTCTATAAGACCTGTAACGTTACATGATATTTAGTTTTTTTTTTCCTATCAATAAAAGAATTTCATTAATTAAAAAAAGACAAAACACTACAGATCTTACAGATGTGAACGGAATTGACCTATAATTTCAAAAAGAGCAACCGTAGTTATTTGTTTCATCTGAATAAGAATAATAAATGAAAGAATAGTTTAGCTGTTGTAACATACCTATATATTGTATTGGTGTGTGTGTGTATTGATCTTGCTTGGTATTTTTACTTGTTTCAAATAAAAAAAATTCTACCGGCCGGTTGCCGGTATATGTTGCCAAGGCCGACCAGCTTACGGCTCTTTCTCTGTCTCTGTCTCTCTTTCTTTCTCTCTCTTTCAACTAACATAACTGTATATGTACGTTACAACTCCGCGCACCGTGCAAGAGATGGCGGTTTAGTTCCGCGTCCAATTCACCTCTCCTCCCCCCCCAACCCCCCCTGCGTTACCAAGCATAATAATCTCTGCACCTAGCCGCCCGCATTACTCACTAATTCATTTACTTGTTGAGCAAAAAGGTGACGAACATGTGAGGAAATTTGTTACATATTTCGAGTAATTTTCATCAATTTTTAGAAACACAGTAAAAATATACCTAGATTCTTAACATAATAAAAATCTTTCAGAACTCGTTATATTAAAATAAAACGGCTTTAGGTTGTAGTTTTTGTATTAATATTTATTGATAATCAACGTACTTAACGTACATGACATATACAGTAAATAAACAAAATATAAAAACAAGTTACTAGGTGACAAAGTAAGTAACGAGATCATAAAATTTATAAATTTTTAATTAAAGAAAGACATACGTTGAGTTCGTCGAAATGTCGATTATTAATAAATATTGATATAAAACTACAACCTAAAGCTGTTTTATTTTAATATATAGATTCTTATTTTTTTAAATTAAAGCAGTATTTTATCTATATTAAAAATTATTTATTATTGTTTTCGAAAGCTCTAGATAGCTTTATATAAATTTAGAAATATCTGATATTAACAATAATATCAAATAAAGAAATATATAAATCGTATTAAATAAATTTATGGAATAAAAATTTATATATAACAACAACTAATTGTAGTCAGGGTAACTACAAACAAAACTGTCTTGACATAAATATGCCACTTTTTTACAGAATATCATAAAAATATGAAAAAATTATTTATAGCCGTATCTAAAAAGTTGTTAGTTATAGCAACTTTTGTTAAATAATTTTTTTCGAAATATATCTCTGTTGCGAAATATTCGTAAAATACAAAAAAGTGATATCAGTAAATTACCACTTTCGATTGGCAGATCTTTACCAAATTGAGATATTGACAGCCTACGCTTAAATATGAAATTTTATAACAATCCGTCCAGTCTAATTTGCTCTTTAGGTTTCCATAGACCGAAAGACATATTATCACGCTAAAAATAAGGTCCGGGAAGTTAGCGAAGCCACTTTCACCAAACAAAAAATAAAATATTGCTTAATTTGTCGTAAATTAGTCGTAATTTTGTCGTGAAATCAAAAAATTTGTCGCGCTGTATTTTAAAAAATTATTGATGGCTTCGCTAACTTCCCGAAAAAGTTAGCGAAGCCATCCTTCAAAATTAAAAAAATATTAATAAAATAAACCGCGGATGTAGCTTAAAATTTATCGTAAATAAATCGTAAACGAATAAGAGTAATTTTGTAACGAAATTATTATTACTTGCAAATACAGAAATAATAAACTTAATGAATGTGTATGCGTACAATGCACATATGGATAGAGCATGTACAACAAAATAAAATCGAACAACAATTTTAGTAACGATTAATTTACGAAAATTTAATATCTAATAATTAACGTGAAAAAATTATTTTTTATCTTCTAAATTAGGTGGCCAGCCAAATTACAACGAGAAATTGGCACGGCCACTCTTCGAATAGTTAGTCGAAGATCACAGTGCTTAAATAGCCAATTGCGTATACATACCGTAAGTATAGCCACTTTCTATAACTTAACTCTTATCAAGCTACTAAACCTACAAAATGAATATAATTGCACGGCAAACTTCACACACAGCTACTTTACTGTCCCCAGCAGAAAAGTTCATTTTAATACAGTATTACAGTGGTGTTAGGTTTAGCTGAATGCGTGGTTCTGGCGTTGCTAACTTGTACACATGCTGTATGTATAAATAGCCAATTGCGTATACATACTGTATGTATAAATAGCCAATTGCGTATACATACCGTATGTATAAATAGCCACTTTCTTTTAAATAAGCGTTATTTAAGCACTGTGATCTTCGACTAACTATTCGAAGAGTGACCGTGCCAATTTCTCGTTGTAATTTGGCTGGCCACCTAATTTAGAAGATAAAAAATAATTTTTTCACGTTAATTATTAGATATTAAATTTTCGTAAATTAATCGTTACTAAAATTGTTGTTCGATTTTATTTGGTTGTACATGCTCTATCCGTATATGCATTGTACGCATTACACATTCATTAAGTTTATTATTTCTGTATTTGCAAGTAATAATAATTTCGTTACAAAATTACTCTTATTCGTTTACGATTTATTTACGATAAATTTTAAGCTACATCCGCGGTTTATTTTATTAATATTTTTTTAATTTTGAAGGATGGCTTCGCTAACTTTTTCGGGAAGTTAGCGAAGCCATCAATAATTTTTTAAAATACAGAGCGACAAATTTTTTGATTTCACGACAAAATTACGACTAATTTACGACAAATTAAGCAATATTTTATTTTTTGTTTGGTGAAAGTGGCTTCGCTAACTTCCCGGACCTCTAAAAATAGTTGATTCGTGTTACTGTAAGACTAATTCGGTATGATTATAATATCTCCCTTATCATATGTAATATGATGGTTGATAAAAAATTATTTGAAAGATTCATTACTCGAAAGTTTCTTTTTTTTGTCGTGATATCTATGATATCATAGGCTTCTTTAGAACCGGCGTCTATACAATGTCTACTGTAATTACATTCGACTAGTATCAAGTCGTTATTATTTTATATTAGTTTCTCTGATAAAAACAGAACTATCTCCTAATAATAACTTGTATCTATTTCGATTAATTCAATTAAAATCTATAAAAAGAAATAACAGTTGCACAATTTCCTTATCTGAATGCCGAGTTTTATAAGTTTTAATTTCAATTCTAAGCAAACGAAAGCAATTTCTTATTATAACGACAGAGTTAGTTTCAAGTGAGTAAAGTAAAACTTACTTGCATTCGTACAAATACAGTAATACGTGTCGATGGTGCCGCGGTAATCTAAGCTACCAAATAGAAATAGATCTTCAACTTCTTGGTTAGTAACAACACAACATAACATAGCACAAGATTACACTAACCGAACCAGATCTAGTTACATACATACATGCATACAGACAGGCTATATGGAATATAAAACACAACTCCATATGAATACACAAACATTTTACCAGAAAGTGGAATTTACGTTTTAAATTACATTTAAAGCTGTGTTAGTTTTATTTTTAGTTATTTTTGATATTTATAGAAGGATGATATATGTACAAAAAGTATTTTTTTAAAAATTATTTTGACTAATTTTTATATAAAAAAGTTGCAATAATGATGTATCGTTGAAGTCTCCAATTAATTTTAACATGTTGTTGAAAGTAATTAGTTGATTTTTTTTTTCTGTATATCTTAATATTTATTAAAAGATAATATTTACAAAAAAAAAAAATATTTTGAATAATTTTGAAGTTGAATTAGAAAAGTTACAATAATGACGTATCGTTGAGGTCTCCAATGAATTTTAATAGATTATCTAAAATAATGAGTTATTTTATATATATATATATATATATATATATATATATATATATATATATATTAGTGTTGTTATTAAATTAATAAGGTTGAAATTAATGTTAAACAAAACTAAAAAACAAAAAATTATTATTTAAATAAAAAAAATTAGTTTACCACATTTTTAGCATGGACTAAAATACAGATTTATAACCACATACAGATTCCTAACTCCCCCCCCCCCCACAGATTTTAATAGCTATGACAATACTTGTAAGATTTAAAACCAAAAAAAAAAACGTGGGGCGCATGCAATAGATATAGTAAAGAGTGTAGGGAGTAGCTGTCGTTGCCCCACGTTTTTCTGAATGGGATTATAAATCTTTATGGCCTAGGAGAAATTATTTTATACTTTTTAGTCCGGGTTCAAAACGTGGTATATTAGAAAATTTTTATTTATTTAAATAATTATTTTGCATGTTTATTTTTTTGTATAATATTTCGTGTTTGAAATAAATTATTAAATTACTAACTAAAATATAAATTCAGAGGTAGATCTTTTTGATATAGTCTTGAATATCACAAAATCAGCTAAATATAGCATAAAATTAGTAAAAAAAAAATATAAAATCAATTATTTCTATAGACAATTTTAATAGAACTGTATAATATTATTAGTACAAATTATCTATCTACGTTGGGAGAAAGTTATAAATTAAGCACTGACAGGCTCTAAAATTGCATATCAAATATGCTAATTTTCTAAATCTATTTCTGTGTGAAATAAAAATAACACAAAAATATGTTTTATATATTAGGAAATACAAACTGTATACATATTAATAAGAAGTATAAGATATTCTATATTTACCTATAATATATTTCTCATATGAATTTTAATATATATAAAAATTAACATTATTTTTTGGTTAGGTTAAAGATTAGTGTTGTTCAATTTTAACTGCTTGTAATTAAATTTATATGTTTTAAATATTACAAACTATTTTTATAATTAATAATTACTTAAATTTCATTAAAAATAAACCTTGAAACGGCTTCAGTTTGTAGTTTTTATTAATAATCTACGTTTCGAAGTACTCAAGGTACATCAGGAAAAATGATACAAATGACATAAACAGTAAATAAGCAGAACATAGAAACAAGTTACTAGATAAAAAAAAAATAAGTAACTAAGCACTGATTTAAATAAAATTTTACTTTCTTTAATTAAAAATTTATAAACGAAATTTTATGATCTAGTTACTTATTTTGTCACCTAGTAACTTGTTTCTATATTTTGCTTATTTACCGTAAATTATTAATTAAAATTTATACAGAACTACAACCTAAAGCCGTTTTATTTTAAAATAATGAGTTATGAAAGATTTCTTTTTAATATGTTAAATATACATTAGTTTTATTATATATTAGTTTTTATATTAGTTTTATTATTATTATTATTATATATATTGTGACATTTAGATGAAGAAAAATATTGGATGTTAAAAGTGAAATTTTATCAAAGTGTTCAAATTTTGAAATGTTTTATTCATCTGATTTTTAACCTACCTGTCACCCATAATGGGCACCGGAGTCAGTTGTTTGGAGGAGAGCTGGGTCGTAGGTGGGGTTGGTAGGAACTTTATTTTGTGATGTTGGTAAATTAGGTGGGCGCCAGTCAAAGCGGAATGTTGACGCAAAATGAGAAGCTTTGACAAATCTCAAAAAGGAACTTAACGGGATCGGGATTGATTTCATTTTTCGAGAATTTGTTTCGGAAATGCGATTAATTAATTAAATAAAAATTACTTACAATTTGTGTACGACAAGTAGTTATATTGCATGATATTTAGTACAGCGTAATATATGACGTTTGTTTGATGTCTGCTGGTTAGCGGGTGGTCTAGCTAAAGAAGATCTTCTTCTGCGTTTTCGTCAGCGCCGAGGAGATGCCAGAATGTACAGCGCAACAAAGCGGCGTGATCGTTGATGGAGACATCATGAGAATGATCGCCCTCGAAATCGGAATACGCCCCGCGGGCTTTAGTACGTCGTAAAAAATCATCATCCAGTCCATAATTTCTACTCGATTTATTGGATGGTCGAAATCTTTCATTGGTTGATCCAAACTCGGTTTCCACAATTAACTGGTGCTGCTATACATCTGAATCTCGCTCGGACGCCGTTGAAAACGACAGCCTGGTCATCTAAACATGAGTGGGCACAGCAGATTTATCCAAAATAACATACATAATAAAATCAAACAAATCGAACTTGAAATAAAAGTCGATACAATCGAAATTACAACGATAGGCAATATTTCCATACAATATCATCAATATAACAAATTAATGCAAAATCAAAATACTTTACAATTTACAATTTAAAGTACACAGCCCATAAATCAGCTCAAGTAACGTGACTAAATTTAGCAATCAAAATAAATATCATAATTCAAAATTTAAGCGATAAAAACAAAATTCAATTAGCAAACAAAATGAATCTCATAGTACAAAATTTAAACGTTAATTACATAGTTCACTTAGCAAACAAAATAGGTAACAACAGTATAATCGCATAATACAAAAGCTAAGTGAAAATAGCATAGTTCAAAAATGATACAAGCAAAATTAAAATATTCAACTAGAACTGAAAATCACATAACTCAAAGAAAATTCAACAATAATACAATAAAATTACTTAACAATATTTTCTAGCTAAATAAGTTAAAGTTACTTGCTCAACAAAAATATTCAATATCAAAATAATACAGACAATCAATAAATTTGCTACTTACAGTATACGACAAAATGGTACATATGACACAAGAAAATGATTACGAATAATGATCAGGAATAAGGAACAAAGAACAGGGAACAATTTGGGGTCGCGTGCATAGGAGAGACAAAACACGAAAGTACTCCAGCCGATCTAGACAGAATGTCTTTCCCGTAGTTTGTAAATCCGGAAGCCGGCGAACGCGCGTGATCTTATAAGCGTAGCCCACGAAAACATAGGGTATTTCACCGAGAATTACGCCGTGGCCACAAAAAATATACTAAAACAAAATATCATCACAGCCGATATAGCTTCTGCAGCCTAAAATTTAAGCGCTGTGATAATAGCAAAAATAATACGATACGATAAACCAAAAAATCATTGCAACACAAACAATGGCACTAGGCCTCAAAATAACTCGTATTGCAATAATCACGAACTCTACAAATGCTCAAACAATAAAACGACGGTACGTTCTAAACGCGAATAAAATTATCGAACGCAGTGTCGCACACTGCAACCAAAAATCTGAAGATCATAACGCGATCTAGCAAGGGCTCGAAATTTACAAACACAGACAATGATACGCACTGGAGAACTTTCACAAATGGAAATCGGAAAGGATATCTACTAGTATTTACAAAAAAAGGAATTAGGATTTGGAAAGGAATCTGTGGCTTCAAGATTAATTTGTCAAATTTAAAATTACTAATCATCAACTGAAATATTACGATATAAACTCTAATAAATTGGACTCTAGAAATTATCATTCAAAAACAAAATAACTAACAAAATTATTCAAGAAAGAAATTGCCCTAACAAAATATGACAAAACATAATCGTATGTAAGTTGACCATACTCGTATTCACGAGAGCAAAATTTACGTTACTAAAATAATTCAAATATCAATAAAATCTCATGAATAACAATTCAAACATAATACCAAATAAACAAATTGTCAACTTACATGCTTTCAAATCCAATCCGAACAATTTCTGGCTTGAATACATTACTTTTACGAAACCGCGTGCTAAAATTAACCTTCAACTAATCACAGATACAACGAAGACAAAACCAGTAGAAGTTTGCTCAGAGCCGGACTGCTCACGGAAGAGAGAGCTGCTTGCTCGGACAGTCGCTCACGGGAGAGAGAGATTTTCACCTGTCCAAGCGTATTTACGTGAATGCTAGTTTCACACGATATATCAATATTGCCAATTTACTAAAAAGTAAATACTCTATAATAAACAATTATTTTTTATATAAATTTGACTCGTGACAAAAAGTGTTTTTGTCACACAATATATATATATATATATATATATATATATATATATATATATATATAATTTTCAAAAACTGATAATTTTAATAAAATAACAAAAAAGTAACAACGATTTTGATATGATATTGACATGGTTCATGTGTACCACCATTCTTCAATTTGTCGATGTCATGCCTGTATAAGGAGCTCACTTTAAACATTTGTAAATTTACTGTACTACTAATACAACTTTAATTTTTTCTAGTTTAGCAATTGGATAGAATAAGATCTATGTTCATATGACATTTTTCACTTGAAATGACCTACCTAAAAATTTGTTAAAATTTGGTACACTTGTTATAAATCACACTGTATAGATATAGATTAATAAGCAAAGTGAAACAATTTTAATATATTTGAGTAAAGAAACGATTGTTAATCTAAATAATAATAAATTCGTTCTAGTTAATAATGAAAATTTCTTTTTCGCATTAACCAACAAATCAAAATTGCGCAATTATCTTTATAACAAATAATCATTAATTATAATGATTCATTATCCATTAAGAACAAAACTACTATAATTACAAAAAGAGAAAAAACAATATATAAATAATTAAGATTAAAATCAGTAAGTAAATTACAACAAACTCACAAACACAATGACATATAATCATGTATATTACTACTACTATGAAAAATATTATTTTCTTTTGTATTAAAATCATATACAGACGGCAGAGGGGGAAACTCTGGTTAATTAGCAATATATATATATATATATATATATATATATATATATATATATATATATATATATATATATATATATATTGTTAAGTTATTGTTATACTTTAGTCTCTTGAATAAAACTATAATAAATATCACAGTAAAAAAATCTTTCAAAACTCATTATATTAAAATAAAAAGGCTTTAGGTTCTGTATCAATATTTATTAATAATTGATGTTTTGACAAACTTAACGTACATTACCATCAGGAAAAATGAAACAAACGACATATACAATAAATAAACAGAACCTAGAAATAAGTTACTAGGTAACAAATTAAGTAACTAGATTATTATCTAGTTTGGAAAATAGATTATTTATTTGATAAAATTTTACAAAGATTTTGTACTCTCATTGTCACCTCCGTATTCAATTTTTTTCGAAAGAAAACATTTCTATACTGCATATTCAAGAATTCTATAAAATTTCTAATGTTATTTGTTAATCAAATAAACTTAACTGCAATAATAATAAAAATAATTTATGAATTTACTTATAGTTTATAACATAAATTAAACTAGAAACTAAAATTATACATCTAACATTACGAATAATTATAAAACGCTAGTACGTTAGAAAACCACTCCGTGTTTTATAAATTTAAATAATATATAAAACTTATTATATCGTAAAAATTTCGTTTGATTTAAATATATGTAATGGTTTTAGTGCGAGCGATGCAGTTAAACTTTTTATAGGTAGAAAAAATGTGACATTTATATACACAATATTACACCTACATAAAACTGTTTATAACAGACATAAATATGATAAACCAAAAATTATCAAATGGTATACACCAACTGTATTGAAATAAAAGAATATTAAAGTATATATTTTATTGTCAAAGATTCATACAATATTATTTTCTATATTAAATTGTTTTCTATTATTGTATTTATATAATATAATAGATTAGAAAAAAAAAATGTTCTGAAAGAATATTTGGTCAACAAAAGCATAAAAAATGGTCTTACATGACCCGTTAGCTGATCTTAAAATACTGTAACGGTAAATTTAAATTTATATATTATATTTATAGGTTAAATCCTATTAAAATTTGTAACATTGTAGTTAATATTGCAAATGCTACTATAAAACTGAAATATATATGTTGTGTTGAAGGTTTAACGTCAATTTTGAACTGAAAATGTGCAAAACAAATAAAATTTCTCATTAAAATTAAAATAATTATTATAGTTGTAAAATATTAATAAATGTTTATTAGTTTAAATACGGACAGGAGTTGGTCAGTGCTAGTTTGTTATTCTTCAAGCGTATCATAATATTACGTTTACCATACTGCCTATGCAAAAAGAGTTACGTTACTAGTACAATAATGCCATTATTGTACAGTAGTTAGTTACTATATATATATATATATATACATATATATATATATATATATATATATATATATATATATACCATATATATACACCACTGGTGGCAGTACCAAACATAACTACAATGTCAACTGTATTCTGACTTCTTCAACGGTCATAATAAAAAACTGGTACGTTATCATAGTAAAAATTTCCTTATATCTGGCAAAATATTACTATTCTTGGTAATTCTTACGTCAAGTATTAAACAAATACTGGCTAGATGTAGATAGTAATTGTATATAAATATTTAAATTAAAATTACGTGCATGCAAATGCTAGAAAAATATTTCAGAAAACAATTAATCTCATATTTGAAATACTTCACATAAATACTACTCCTATATATATAATTTTTGCACATACTTCTATTTTCTATTTGTTAGAAAAAAAAAAACATGTAGATATAATCAGTTATAATAACGTCGTATTTATTAAACATACATTCATATAAGATATTATAAAAGTGACACAACTAGCCTGACATCTGCTAGTAATGATTTTTACTAACGGCTTCAATAAATGTATAATTAAATAATCTATTAGAAAAAAAAATGATATATTTGCAATAAAATACATAACGTTAACCTGCTAAACCATATTTAGAATGATAATTTTCTTTTAATGAGTATAAATATAATTCTATTTATCTGCCTTGTTTTTAAGCCTAACTTTGGTGCAATTAATTTTTATTAAAATTAGATGTAGGTAATAGTGAGAATTACAACATTATTTTTTGTTTTTTCCGAAAGTAATATTATATTTACTACAAAAAAATTGCTGTAGATCTCATAAATTTACTTAGAATTGCACTACTATTATTATTATTTTTGGATTTATTCATATTGGAATTTTGAACAGAACTGCAGCGTTACAGAATGTTTTTTTAAAGTTGTATATATAGAACTTATGGGTCAATTCGGTTCACTTTCTTATAAATTTGTAAATTCGTAAATTTTTAAGTTACAGATTGTCTGTAAAAAAATATTTACAAATTTACAAATATGGCAATTCCTTTAGGGTATTTGTAAGGAGCCTCTTTACAGATTTAAAAATTCAAGGTCATTTGTAGTGTAAATATGGTCTGACTTCATTGCATAAATGACGCAGTGGTAGGTTCCGTTCAAATAACAATATATTCATTATATTTAATAATAATTTTTATTTACAAATGTAAAAAAATACATATAATAATACAACTTATTTAGAAAACTTGTTTTATAAATTAAGAAATAATTATTTATTATTACACTGATTATATACGCTTGTTTTAACTATTTATTTTAAATCAAAACTTCTGTGCTTCTGAACTCACACAAGCAAACGTAAACCTAACCTGTCCTTTCAAACTCTTTTTAAATTTTACTATTTTGATTAATATTCCAATTATAATTTAAAAATGAGGTAAGTGAAAATAATAAAACAAAAAAAAATAATTAATTATAATTTATTATGATTTTAGTACTAAAGAAAAGTTATTTAAAAAAAGAAAACCTACAGTATTAATCAATGATATGTTAACAAATTATTCAAAAATTGTACCATAACAATAATGGAAATAAATACCTTTAAATGTATAGGAATTGTATCGATTCGTCTTTGCCGTTGAAAAAATGGTTCTATATCATGAACTAAATTACGTACAGATATTTTATCCAATCTAAATAATTGTTTAAAATAATTGTCCGGTATTTCAAATGGATTTGTTTCATCCCTCAAATTCCGTCTTATTAACCTCATATGATTCCTACATTATTTATTTTAATATTATAAACATAACTAAAAATGCTATAAAAACTTACATGTTGTCTTGTTCTTCAATTAGAATGCCAATAAATAATAAATATTGATCTTGATTCATTTTTAAAACAAGTTTTAATAATCTGTAACGATATCTGTAACGTTACGGTTAGCTCATCTGTCACCGTAAATATTTACAAATCTGTAGGTACATTCAGATAATATGTACGCTACAGATGAGATTCGAATTGCTAATTCAACCGTAAGTATTTATAACGCTTACAGATTTCATTACAGGCCTTACAAATGTGAGCCGAATTGACCCATTAATCTTGAAGCTTTTTATTTTTAATATTTCATATCTTATCACAAGTATAGGAAATACGATTCTAAATAAAACAAAAATGTTCATGAAATATTGTAGAAGTAGTATAAACTTACTAATTTAAGTAGCTAGTACAACTTTTTTTAAATAGTTAAAAATCTTTCAGAACTCATTATATAAAATAAAACGGATTTAGGTTTAAGTTCTGTATTAATTTTTATTAATAAAAACGACGTTTCGATGAACTGAAGTCCGTTTTTATTAGAAAAATTGATTCAAATAACGTTTACAGTAAATAAACAGAACATATAAACAAGTTACTAGGTGACAAATAAGTAATTAGATCATAAAATTTTATAAATTTTTAATTAATTGAAGCTAAATTTTTATAATCTAGTTACCTATTTGTTACCTAGTAACTGGTTTTTATTTTCTGTGATTTACTGTAAATGACATTTGTGTCTGATGAAGACGGACGTTGAGTTCGCTGAAATATCAATTATTAATAAATTTTAATACAGAACTTAAACCTAAAGCCATTTTATTAACAAAATGTTATTGAACACTTGCGTCTTTAATATCCTTGTGCCTTAGAAAAATTATTTAACACTATACACTGTAAAAAATATATCTTAAATTTATATAATTTTACATAGGTTTTAACAGTAAAAATAATAACATTGTGTAATTTTACTGTGATAAGTAATATAATATTAAATTTTTTAATGAAAAATTACATTTATAAAACATGTAAAAGTTACATACATATTTTACAGTGTACTTTTAGAGTTTGTCCCCAACAATTTGCTACACATCTTTGAAAATAAAATACAAGACTTTGAATAAAGTTTAATACTCTATAACAGAAATCTAATAAAGTATATTTGCAATTTATGTATCATACATTAGATTTCGTATTTCACCTAGTGAGTAAATGTATAATTAAATAATCTATTACAAAAAAATGTTCAATTTGTAGCAGATATTAGTTAAAAATTTTCTCTCTGTCTCTAATAAACCGTATCTTACGACAACAGATCGATAATAATTTACTTGATCAATACTATTGATTAATTTTATTGTCACATATAATATACGTATTACCTGCAAACACAGAGCTCTTAAAATACATTTTATCCACGCAAATCTAAAACCATTTACAAGATCTAAATCATTATCAAGTCCGTATCGTTATTTTCTAACAATGTTGTATGTCAATTTTATTACAGTGCAAATAAGCGCGCTCGGATTTTTTGCCAATGTTTGTAAATTAATTATAATACTAATAACCGGATAAGTAATGACATGTGTCTCGGGCTTGTAGTAGGCTAGAATTTTTATTTAGGAATTGGTTGTATAGACCGGTAGCAAGGTAGTTAATAATTTAGAACGATTTCTAATCATAACTTACGTAATTAATTAATTATCAATAAGATAATAATACGTAAAGACACCTTGCTTAGGTAGCTGTGACTAAATAAGTTGAATTGGAAAGAAGTAGTTTGAAAAATTCGCTGTAAAATAGCGCTATTTCCGTACATTAATATTAAATTTTAGTTAATTTGTTACTAATTTGAATAGAAAATTACAAGTTTTTAGTTTCAGTAGAAATGCAAATTAGTTGTTTGTAAAAAGTTCTGGAACGACAGTAATAATAAACGTATCGTTTATATAGTTTTTTTTTTGTTCTATTATACATTATAAAATAAAAACACACATTGATTTTAGTTATTAGAGTTTTTTTTTCTGTCAGTATGTCTGAAAAAGTTGGCAACAAATGGGCAATTTTTTATTATTAATTTTACAAAAACAAATTATTCTTCATGAAATGTTCTGCATCACATATAAATCAATAATTTGTAAAATATTTAGTGGTATACAGGAAAAATCAAAAATATTGATTTATGCTGAAGAGTAAAGTGCTTTTAAATTTAGATACAGGACAAAATGTTCATTTGAAAATGTTGATAGGAATTAAAAATTATGTCCAAGTTTACATTCATGGCCTTCTAATAATTAATTAATAAATTTAAAGTAAATTTAATAAACAATTTTGAGTAAACATCAATTACTTTTGACTAAAATTACTTTTAAAAGTGAGGTGAGAATACGGACCTTATTTTTTGAAAATCAGAAACAGCCCAACCCTGGTTTTATAAATAAATTAAAAGTTATACTGCAAATAGAAAATTAAAATTATAAAAGATAAATTTCGATAATAAATTTTATTTTTCCATTGGCTATAAAATATTTTCAAAACAACTAAATACAAATAAAAATTTCAAAAAAATTATAATAGATTTATTTATGATTTTTATAATGTATGATGTATTTAATTTAATAATAACCTAAAGGCTAGTATACATAAAATCAGTCATATGTTGTATAGTTTTAAATTTTTTGAATAAAATTTCGATAAATCACAAATATGGCACACTTATACATACTTAACGATTAATCGTTTAATGCAAGCTATAAATAATAGGAAGCTTTATGACGTGTTTATGTTCTCTGTAATATATAATTTCATATCTATATTTTAATAAATACTCTATGGACATATATTTAAGACTGTTATCTACAAGTTGGATCGGTTTTTGTTTTTGTAAGATCATATGATTATATAGAATATAAGATTTCTTTGATATCTCTACTCTAGTAATTAGAATCTGAATAAGTATTACGTGTAGATACAGTAAGTTTTTATTCCAATGGTCTTTAAAGAGGCACATTAACAGTGTGTACGTAGCACACAAAAGTAAATTATTTAGTTTGTCATATTTCTAGTACTCTACATTTAAAACTGTAACAGATAATGGAGGGCATGCAATATTTTTGTTTTATTTTTTCTGAAAGATTGAATAAATTGATTCACATTTTTGTTTGTTTTACGTTCAAAAATTTTATAGTTTTTAAAATATGTATTTTTTTAAATTTACAGAAATGAGCAGCGTAAAAAACTATTTTTTACATTAAATAAATTAACAACCTTTTTATGTAAACAATGTATAATATAATAAAATATTTTTCAGAACTCATTGAATTTAAGTAAAAACTGTTTTCGAATAAAATTCTACTTAATTATTTTATAAAAACAACGTTTCGACGAAACTAAACGCTCGTCTTCATCGGGTTAAAATTTACTAATAAAGACGATCGTTCAGTTTCGTCGAAACGTTATTTTTATAAAATAATTAAACAGAAAAAGAATATTTATGTTTGACTCACATTTATTTCTGCTCAAATTATAAAAAATCTAAATAAAGTACAATTACTGTACAAAAATAAAAATAGCAATATCTTATATAATATTAGTAATATATACTTATTTCGCGTAAAAATTTATAAAATATTTGTATGATCTAGTTACTTATTTTGTTACCTAGTAACTTGTTTCTATGTTCTGTCTATTTACTGTAAATGTCATTTGTATCAGTTTTCCTGATGAATATGGACATTGAGTTCGTCGAAACATTGATTATTAATAAATATTAATACAGAACTTAAACCTAAAACCGTTTTATTTTTTTCTATTTGTTACAAGGAACAGTCCAACATTTCTATATGATTTGTCGTCACAATGAACTAATTTTTAAATTAGTTACAAATTGAAAAAAATGTATTGACTTTGCTGGGATTCGAACTCGGGTCCTTCGTCTATCGACGACATATCGACGAAAAAACTTAACATATTTAGTACAATGTTTCTCTGTTTGAGAAAAATAAATGAAGATAAAGTTATTCTAACATAATTAAAATACAAATATTTTATTATTTACAAAGCATTTAGTTTAGAATGTGTATTCTTCAACGTCATCTTCTAGTAGAAGTAGAATATTTTATTAGTTGTGTTGAGTGACAAGTGCTAAATGTCACTTTCACTATGAGTGTACTTGGTTTAGCAACCTAACATCAAATATTATACGTTAGTTACAGGACACTTCAAAAATATGTCTTAGAAGAATTCTTACCATCTTCGTAACTATAAAAATCCTTATCTTGTGTATTCATTCTCAGATGGAAGAGCTAGATGATGTTAAAAAAAAAGAAATAAAATTTTGAAGATAAGATTCGTATTGAGTTAATGTTAAAATTTGAAATTCATCGGTGTTATAAAAATTCTATTAGTTGTGTTAGTAAAATCATAAAATGCATTTTTAAAGTTATAGCAAATTTTATATTTTAACATGTTAGAAATTAAATAATTTTAAAAACATCTAAAATTTTCTTGTTCTAGCATTGTAACGGATGTATTCTGTATGATTTTCGTTAAAAATACAAGTCCGTTAAAATAAAAAATTTTGAACTTCCGTAAGAAATCTTGCTATATAGCAACAAGGTTTCTTACGGAATCTCAGAATTTTCATTTTAACGGATCGTTATTTTTTACGGAAATGATAAATAGAATATACCCGCATGCCAGCTTGACCAGTAAATTTAAGGCCTGCATTATAAGTTAACTATGGAAATATTACATGTATTTACATAAATTTATAAGAACACAAATAATATCAAAATGTGTTACATTTTAGAATTGTAATTTTACATTTGAAAAAATATTATTGTAAAAATAAATTTAGTTGTACATGATTATCGTTGGTAACAAAGTTTTATTCAACTGATCCTTAACAGTTAACAATTCAGCTATTTATATAAAATAAATGTTAAAAATTCAATTTTTTTAAGATAATTTCTAGAAACATTGGTATGAAATATTTTTTGATTTTGACTTATTAAAAGGACCGTTGATTTCTACATTTAACAAATGCTTTTCAAATATTTTTTTTAAAAAATTCAGATTATATCACACAAAACATTGATAAACGCATTGTAAATTAACTCTCTCATTAACATTCCAATTGACAAATAAATGAGTCGCTTCAAAGTTAATAATATTTTCTGCAACTGTTTTATAATTATATTAAATTTAATGCAGGCAATGATTATGATAAATTAAAATTTAGAAAAAAACTAATGCAAATTTGTATAGATATGTTATTATTATAATTACTATTACAAATTCAAAACACCTTAGAGACAAAATTAAAATCCGGATGTCATAAATCAGAAATAGGCCAGGTGAGAATCATCAAACGCGTCTTTCCAAAAACAATAGACAGTCGCTTCAAATACTAGCCTAGTAGTAGTAGTATAAGTACATGGCAATATTTCTCTGCATGGATGAGCAAGTATTTCATTCGTCCGATTTTGTCCGCACTACTATAATCATATAATCTACTATCTACAGCCATATTTCAATTGCACTACCAAGATTCCAAAAGGTACAACCCACTGTGACATACATTCAATGCCAACCATTTATTTCGTACTTCAGTCCGCGGTTAAGTAATTCAATTATTATTACATTTCTAATCAGATTGTAAATTTTACAATTCACACATTAAAATAATTGCATAGTGTTAATAAAAAACATTATGTCAACGCTAAAAAATTCGAATAAGAATAAATATAAAAAAAATATAAAACACTGTAAAATTTTTATGTAATTTATATAATTTATAAATTTAATTTTTCATAAAAAATTTAATATTGCGTTAATTATCACAGTAAATTACAAAATCTTGTTATTTTTTACTGTTAAAACCTGTGTAGAATTATATAAATTTGAGCTATATTTTTTTACGGTAAAACGTCGAATTTTAATTTTAAAATATAACAAAACATCATCCTAAAGCCTTTTACCGACCGTTATTTATTACATATAATGAGGGAAGTATTGTAATCATACCAAATTTAACATATCGACATTTTTACAAACAAGCACGAATTAGGCTTATAGTAATACGAATCAACTGTTTTTAGCGTGATGTTCGTCTGTAGATTTGTCTGTGGACATGTGTAGAGCAAATTCGGCTGAACGGATTGTAATAAATTGTCATATTTAAGCCTCATACGTGAATATCTCAATTTGATCAACTTTTGATAAAAATCTACCAACCGAAAGTGATAATTCACTGTTGTCACTTTTAAGTGTTTTACAAATATTTCGCAACAGAGATATTTTTCGAAATCATTTATTTAACAAAATTTACCAAACAAGTTACAACTAATAACTTTTATTTGGAATATTTTTCGATACGGTAAATAATTTTTCATATTTTTAAGATACATATATAATTCTAACATAGCAAAAAATCTTTCAGAACTCATTATATAAAATAAAACTGCTTTAGGTTCAAGTTCTGAATTAAAATTTATTTATAATCGACTGATCAGCTTTGATTTTCATCGAAACGTCGGTTATAAATAAATTTTAATACAGAACGTAAACCTAAAGCAGTTTCATTTTATATATAATTCTGCAGATAGGTGGCATATTTATGTCAAGACAGTTTCGTTTTTAGTTACCATGACTACAGTGGTTGTTGCTATACAATTTTTTCTATTTCATAAATTTATTTAATGCGATGACTGTCGGTTCTGTTGTGGCCACAACTTATTTTTTTTTGTATAGAATTTACATATTAAAATTAAACGGGTTACGATTTATGTTACTTATCAAATCTAACATAAATACGTTCAAAATTTTGGTTGATTCGCATGAACGAATAAGTGTAGATTTTTCTTAGATTCGCGTCTAGTTCTATGTGATTGATCACGATTTTTCTATTAATTATAGCGTTCGGACCTAGGTACGTTTTCAGGTAGATATTGAATATGTTTAGTTAGACATGACCGCGGCTAGACAAGCGGTCATTCTGTGACCTCGTTTTGCTTTGAAGATTCTAGGCAGATGATGATGATGATGATGATGACGCTGTCATGATATTTTATACATACGTATATAACGCACATCTTAGCAAGATTTATTTTTATCTTCCTGCTTTGAAATTGTTGGTTTTCTTGTTTTGGAATACATACGTATAAATGCAGTTTCTACCACTGCTTTCGCAACGATATCAAACTATTGCAATGTAAAAAGTTTATTCACTGAAAATTTATCATTTTTTATAATTAGAAATTTAAATAAATAACAAAACAAATATTTTGTTTATTTAAATAAAAATTGTTTACATTCTATATCTGCATTGGCCCGTATTCATAATCCTTTTTACAAGTTCTTTTAGTTAAAAGCGTGTATTTAAAATTGTGTTTTTTCTATTTTCTATTAACAAATATAATTAAAATATATTATTAAATAAAACGGCTTTAGATTAAAGTTCTGTATTAATATTTATTTATAATCGTCGTTTCGACAAACTCAACATCAATTGAAAATAAATATTAATATAGAACTTTAACCTAATATAATATGTTAATATATTTTGTATTTGATATTTAATTATATTTGACTTTTCTAAATATACTCAAAACTAAATAGAACTATACAAAATATTAATAAATAATTGAAAATATATGTAAAATATTACTTATATCTAAAACAATAAATAAACATTTTTTTTAAATCAGTTTTTATTTACTAGAATAGTTTAATAATTTGAATTTTTAAATGACGCCTTTAGAAATATTTGAAAGTTTTACTGGTATGATTTTTTTACAATGAGAAAAATTGAGAGAAAAACTGGGTTATTTTCAAACGTTAGAAAAGTTTATATTTCGTTATTTTAATTTACAGAATTATATTTTTATAATAAAGTTAATTTTTTGTAACATTATTAATTATATATAAACAATATACTAAACACGTTTTTTTAAAAAAGAAATTATTTAAAAAACGTGAGGAAAAATTATTTTCTAATCACGTAGAATCAATAAATGCAATTATACAAATTATAATACATTTTTTTTCAAATATTTAAATTAGTAAGAACAGTTGTGCAGCGTTACTGAATTTAATCAGTCGATTAAAGATTCAGATAACTGATTAAACATGATGTCAAAAAAATTTCATATAATTTAAACGAAATGATAAATGAGAGACGCAAAATAAGTCATTTATATAGATATAGTTAAACGTATACATACGGATTTAACAGTTATATTACAATTAGTTTATGTTTTTTTATTATTGTAATATTATAATAATAATGTCTACAATATTGATATATAAATTGATTGAATAAAAGTAGTTAGTATATTGTTTAACGAGAATGCAGTAAGGGATATAGTTTACGGACACGAGCCGCAGGGAAGTAGCATTTTCAGTAAATATTATTGTTTTCCTGTTGAAAACGGCCGTTGAGTTCGCCGAAACATCATTTATTAATAAATGTTAGTACAGAACTTAAACCTAAAGCCGTTTTATTTTGAAAATAAATATTGCAATTGTCAATTATCTTAATATAACAATTTTCAATATTTAAAGACCATATACTAAATAGAAAATACTAAAATCCCAAAAATGGACTTTAAAAAATCTGATTATACCAGGTAATTTTATTCCGACTTACATATATTAAATTGCACATATTTTAAATCCAAATTAGTTACTGGAAAGCTAAATAAAATAGTATATTTCATACTGTATATAAAGCCATAATATTTATAAATAGAATAGGTAATAAATAGCCCATATACTGCTAATATAACATATATAAAATAACAACATATTGAATTGTAATCAATAGACCTGTAACGTTGTCAATTACGGACATCTATAATAATTCTAGACAGATAACTTATTTATTTATCACATGTTATCTATATTGAAAGATACAATTTTCTGTTCAAGATACACACCATATGGACAATGATAACTTATTTTCCTATGCATGGTTTCGAGCAATTTAGAAATTATTCACAATCAAAAAAAAAAAAATTATATTACTTAAATTATTATAATCGCATTATTATTATTATAGCAGAAATGAACAAGTAACTATTAACCTAATATTTTTCTGACAAATATTATTTATGATTTTTTTTTTAATCGGGTTAGATTTAAATTTAAATATTAAAGAATAAATTAGGTGATATATTGACAGTATAAGTTGTAATTTTTTTTAACCGTACTAGATACATATTTAATGACGTTAAGAAGATATAGATAAATTGTTACATAAAAAAATGCTGACTTACAAGTTTGACATTTTGACATTTACAATGTAGTCAACTGTTGTGACAAAGGTCAAACGGGCAAAAATATTTGCACATAATTTTAGCTTGGCTATACTAGAATATATTTTTAACGTAATACATGATTTTTTGTTAGGAAATATGTAAAGATTAACATTTTAAAATAAAACCGCTTTAGGTTCTAGTACTGTATTAATATTTATTAATAATCGACGATTTGAACTTAACATCCGTCTTCATCAAGAAAACTTGTTCAAATGACATTTACAGTAAATGGACAGAACATAGAAACAAGTTACTAAGTAACAAAATAAGTAACTAGATCGTGAAATTTACAAATTTGGCTTCCATTAATTAAATATTTATAAAATTTTATGATCTACTTACTTATTTTGTTACCTAGTAACTTGTTTCTATGTTATGTAAATATCATTTGTATCATTTTTTCTGATGAGTTCATCGAAACGTCGATTATTAATACATTAAATAATTAATATGTTTTATTTTACATATTTTGTGTTATTATTTTTATTAATAATGTAATAATACTACTAATAAATAATCTCATTAATTTTTTCTTTCTTCTTTTATTTATAAGTATTTTTTTAGTGACTGAGATATATATATATATATATATATATATATATATATATATATATATATATATATGTAAAATATTTTTTTATTACTTTTGTATTAATTATATTTTTATTTTTCGCCTCTCTCATTTTTAACCTAAGGCGTGTGTCTTATTTGCAACACCTTCGGCACTACTTTGATCTCTAGAGTCTTTAATTATATGGTAATTTGCTAATATTTTTTGAAAACACAAGTTTAGAGAGTAAAACTACACGTTCGAATTGAAGAAATGAATAATGCAACTTTGAAAAGAACAACTTTATACTTATTTAAAAAAAATGTGTAATCAAAGACATAATTATCAAAGTCTATAATTTTTGCATTCCTACCTTTATGGTGATGATACAACTTTTACTCTAAGTAATAAAAATACATAGACGAACAGCTGCATACTGCGTTTGATAAGCTTTAATTTGTTGCAAATAAATTCATAATTAATAGATATAATATTCTATACCGTGTCGTAAAAATATTTAATTTACTAGCCTTTATTAATGCACCTATATACATATCTGGCTAGTTTATTTGCAAGAGTTTTATTGTAAAAAATTTACAGTTAATGTTCAGTTTTTTGTTCGTAATTATTATGGTGTATTTTGATTTTATTTATGTGTCATTATACTTGTTAATAAATAGAATAATTAATTAGGAATTTTAATTGATCATATTTTTAAAAATTATTATTGCAATATATACAATACTGACACTGAAAATATATTTAATATGCGATTGAAGGTCATTCACTAATATTTCTACCATTTACATTCCCTATTTTTTCACTTCTAAATGTACGTAAAATTGCAAGAATAATATTAAGAAGACGTTAATAAAGATGATTAAAGGACTAAATTGAAAACAAATGAATTTGTCTCGGGATCTTGACGTTAGAAGTGTTAAATTTTATATTTGTGTTTTAATATTTTATAATTGCAGGAAAACACAAAAAAAAAACTTGCTAAATTTACTATATATTTAAATATTTTATTTTAAGGCTTTCCAAACTTTGATCAAAATATTTATTTTTATATTATTATTTTTTAATCTGTTATCTGATAGACTTTGAAGCTTGTAAACTCCTGTCAGATACTATAGTTCCTTTTTCAAATAAGAAATATAAATATAAATATTAAGAAAGCTACTTTGCTCGATAAATTCTACATTATATTTATTTGGTTAATAAAACTGTACAATAAATAATTTAAGTTATATTTTAGGAAACTAATTTACCGTGTAAATCAAAAATTTAATATATATTTTTATCATCGGTATTTAGTTTTTCTATCCGATGAAAAAATCTAATCTAAAAAAATATTAAATCTATTTCACAGTATATCTATTTTACTCGCCAATTTTACACTAATTTTTTTTCGTATCGAAAAGAACAGTTGCCCCAAAAAAATTCCTATTATTCTTTAAACAACCGTAAAATATGTGGCACACCTGTTCTAACCTTATCCAAAAGTATAATAAATAAATTTTCGTGAACATGAATTAAACATTTCAAATTGGAATAATGTTTAATTCAAATACACTTGAGATAACAAAAGTGTCAAGTTTTCTTTTGTAGTTTCGCCGACCAGTTCGATATGCGCGGGACCAATACGAGAATGTATTATTAAAATGAAGACTATTCTATAACAATTATAACAATACAATATACATTCGATAAGAATCTGTAACATTTACAATGACAAGTGAATATATTCTCTGATATTAGTTACAATAATAATCGAAGTTCTTTTTTTTTTCACGGACAATAGGACCTGACTTGGTGTGGTTTTTGTTGTGAGAAATAAAATTACATTTTCGAAACGTTTATGATTTATATAAATAATTATTTTATAATCGCCATTGGTACAAATTTATGGCAATTTATACGTTATTTAATACCGTAACGTTAAGTGTATATTTCAATGACAACCATTATTGTAAAACTAATCAAATTACGTTATTTACCAATACGGTAAATTTTAATATGGTAAATAAATAACGTATCATCATAAATTCCTGTAATTCCTAGCTGGAACATAGAAGCTACATAAAATAATTTCCCTTAAACCACAAACTGTAATTAAAAACAAATAGCTATATATATATATATATATATATATATATATATATATATATATACCGGGTGTCTACTTTTTTTTTGTTACATAGGGAATAAAATGCTAAAATTTTCATTTGGTGATAAATTTTCCCCTAATTATTATAGAACAAAAGTACAAATACAAAAGTTGTTTAGAATTCAAAAATGCATCAAATGATGCCAAATTTATCAATATAGGATGTTCTGATCAAGAATTAGAAGCAAATTAAAATTTCCATTTTTGCGCTCTTTACATCAAAGTGCCACGGAAATTAAACAAATAATTTCATTTCTTCTGGAGTTTGAGTTTGACAGATCGTATTTATTTTATTGTTACGTTCTGTATTATTATTATTATTATTATTATTATTATTATTATTATTATTGAAAATAATGAATAAACTTAATGTAAATGAAAAGCTATTAAGTATAAAAAGTATTAAGTATTTATTATTTATTACAATGAAAGGGTATTTTACTCGGCTGTACACTACGTACTAGCTGTGGTTTTAAATTGTGAATGTCTCCATTATAATTTTAAGTAATTGTTTAATTTATTTATTAACTTCAAGTTATAAAAACAATACATTTGAATTAGATGACTGGCATTATGCCTAATATATTTATTATAATAATTTAAACTTATCCCTGAGGATGCTGTAAGTTGTGCAGTGAAACGTCGGATAAGAGTTTAATAAATAGTAAATAGCTGAACTCCGTAAAACTTTCTTTATTTATTACAATATTCAATATACCTATAAAACAGAAAAATTCATGAATACAAGATATAGGAGAACAAAAACGAAACTAACAATTTAAATTAAATGTTCAAATAAATCGCCATTAACTGCCAAACAATAACCTAATCTGTTATAAAATTCGTGACGTACAGAGCTTAATTGTGTTTGTGTTATATTATTGCACTCTTCAACAATGGCATTTTTCAAATCAACAAGATTTTTGATATGTCGTTTATAAATTTTCTCCTTCAAATATGGCCATAAAAAGAAATCGCACGGTGCTAAATCGGGCGATCTAGCTGGCCAATTAATTGGACCACCTCTACCAATCCATGAATTTGGAAAACATTGATCCAAATATAATTTAATGTTGCAGCTGTAATGTGCCGGACATCCGTCTTGTTGATAACAGACAACATTATCTTGAGTTGCACACTCTTCTAACTGCGGACCAATATGATTTTGCAACATATCCAAATATTTTTCGTTGTTTAAATTATTTTCAATAAAAAATGGCCCAATTATACACCTGCCAAAAATTCCAGCCCATACATTAACTTTTTCTGGATATTGGGTACGTGTTGCTACCATTAAATGAGGATTTGTTTGGCTCCATATTCTAAAGTTTTGTGTATTAGGTTCGCCGTGTTAAGTAAACGTAGACTCGTCAGTAAAACAAATAGATTTCAAGAAGTTTCTGTCTAAATTGGATTTTTCCATAATAATGTTACTAAATTCGCTTCTAGCTATTTTATCCGCTTCAAATATCTCTTGGTGCGTGGAATATTTATAAGAATGATATTTTTCATTTTTTAGTACCTTATGTATTGTTGAAGGATGCAAATTTAATTCAGCACCAAGTTGACGCACACTAACATTTGGGTTTTCCGTTACACACAAAAGTATATTCAATGTATTTTCTTTAATTGCATTTTGATTTAAATTCTCCTCCTGATTTTCTGCGTTAATTTTTCTACAATTTTTACAACGTTTTAACACACTTCCAGTTTCTTCGAATTGTTTAATTATCCTACGAATAGTCATAGCGGAAGGTATGGGACGGTTTTCAAAGAAAGCGCTGAATAAATCTCTTACTCGTCGTATCGAATTTCCAGTAAAATACCATTTTACGCACTGAACTTTTTCATTTACCTTAAGTTTATTCATTATTTTCAATAATAATGATAATAATAAAGAACGTAACAATAAAATAAATACGATCTGTCAAACTCAAACTCCAGAAGAAATGAAATTATTTGTTTAATTTCCATGGCACTTTGATGTAAAGAGCGCAAAAATGGAAATTTTAATTTGCTTCTAATTCTTGATCGGAACATCCAATTTTGATAAATTTGGCATCATTTGATGCATTTTTGAATTCTAAACAACTTTTGTATTTGTACTTTTGTTCTATAATAATTAGGGGAAAATTTATCTCCAAATGAAAATTTTAGCATTGTATTCCCTATGTAACAAAAAAAAAGTAGACACCCGGTATATATATATATATATATATATATATATATATATATATATATATATGTATATACCGGGTGACCCATTTTAATTAATCCACTGGAATATCTCGAGAAATATGTGTCGAACAAAAAAATGTTCCGAATAAATGTTGGATGGTTTGGAGGGGGCCATCTGATCCTGTCACATTTTTTCACCCCCACCCCCCTAGGGGGCGGGGGAGGGGGGCATGTTTGATATCTTAAATGGGAACCCCTATTTTTTATTACAGATTCGGATTCTAAATAAAAAAACTATGAAGATTTTATTGGAAATTTTTTTTAAAATCATAATAGGTGGCGCTGTAATCGCAAAAAATAAATCAATTAAGCTGAAAAAATTAAGTTTTCGGGGTACCATGAGTCTTTGTGTGCAACAAAAATATGAAAAAAATTACATCTTATTTGTTTATTATTCATAGATGGCGCCAGAATCGTAAAGTTTACTTTTTCCAAACAATAATAAACAAATAAGATGTAATTTTTTTCATATTTTTGTTGCACACAAAGACTCATGGTACCCCGAAAACTTAATTTTTTCAGCTTAATTGATTTATTTTTGCGATTACAGCGCCACCTATTATGATTTTTAAAAAAATTTTCCAATAAAATCTTCATAGTTTTTTTATTTAGAATCCGAATCTGTAATAAAAAATAGGGGTTCCCATTTAAGATATCAAACATGCCCCCCCCCGCCCCCTAGGGGGGTGGGGGTGAAAAAATGTGACAGGATCAGATGGCCCCCTCTAAACCATCCAACTTTTATTCGGAACATTTTTTTGTTCGACACATATTTCTCGAGATATTCCAGTGGATTAATTAAAATGGGTCACGAGGTATATATATATATATATATATATATATATATATATATTTCGAAAGCTATGCTTTCATTATTAGTAGCAAAAGATAAAGCCCTAATCAGTGATCTAAGGTTACACAAATACTCAACGTAGCCAGTGGTCAAAGATTTTTGACCACTGGGTATGTAGCTAGAATATGTATGTATCATATGATCTTCACAGTACGTTATTTATCAAAATGTTCTCTTTTAAAGTATGTATGTTTATTTTAAATTATATAACAATTACCCCCGATAGAACAGTTACATATTTGCACAATGCTTGCAATGTTCAATATTATACTTTCAGTTTTTTATCTATGTAAATTAATCAACGGCTTAGTTATTATCAAACTGTTTTAATTATTTAAATTTTCATGGAACTTATATATTTTTTATTTACCTACTCCGCGTACTAACATCATATATACTTCATACATAATTATTGAAAATTCTATTCTGCATATTATCGTTATCCCATGTTATTGTCCTATATCAACTCGGCGAACAAACCCTCTGTATTTATATAAATGAGTATGTATATGTATATTTTCCGATTCTATGGTTCTGTTGAACCGTGTATTTAATAAATAAATAAATAAATATATTCGGTTCACATCTATAAAATCTGTAGCGTTGCACAATATTTTGTCTTCTTCTATCAATAGAAGAATTTCATATATTAGAAAAAGACAAAATATTCTATAGCGTCTATAGATGTGAACCAAATGGACCCATAAATCTTTGCAATGATAAAAAAATAAAATTGTAAAATCTAGAAACTAGTTTCAATATTGAAAAATACAATTTTTCCTCGAATAGAATGAAAATGTTATTGGTCAATATGAACCGCTATCAGTGCAATGATACGACCACAATTAAAGATTGTAATTTGATACGATTATAACTGTAGAAACTAATGTGGAATAATATTCATTTTTCTTTCTCTCTCTCTTGTATTGCAGATATCCAGTATTATACCGAGCAACGTGTCAACAATTTCGTCAAAGGTAACACAATATTCTATTCAAGTTAATCACACTGTATATACACTTACACACGGAAAAAATTTGTAGACGTTATATGGACTACAAGGTATATTTATTTTTGTACAACAATTGCAGTAAAATAATTAACTATTTTTTTGTTTTATTACAATATTGTTGTAAATTTTAGAATAATATTTTACAGTTCATGTAATGTCCACAATTTTTTTTCTTTGCATATTAATTAATAATATTAGAAATATTAAATTAAAGTTAATTTAATTAACTGAATTAATTATAATTATAATAATTAATAAATTAAATATTGTAAAAAAAAACAACAATTTTTTGTTTTATTACAATATTGTATTTGTAAAAAATATATACTAATATCTTCATATATATATATATATATATATATACATATTTTAAAAATAATTCTGAAAATCCTGTTTTCAAAAAAAAATGACAGTAAATTAAATTACTGTTATTTTAGTAGAAAACTATAAAAAACGAGTAGTAAATTGAAATTATATATTACACCGTTATATAAATATAATATTAATTTTAAACTATTGTAAAAAATATTGCATAAAGAAAATGCAAATAGATGACTCAGCTTATGTGTCTCTGTCTACCTTGTTTTAATTATAACAAAATAAAATTTCATACCACAAGGACAGATCAAGGCTGATTTTAAAATTAATATTTACATTAAAAAATTATATTAAAATTATTGTAATGGTAATTTCCTAACAATAATATGACTATTTCCATTATTTTTTTCAATATTACATGACAAGCAAATATTCTAACGTTTTTTCTAAATTTTATTCCTGTCATAATTGTGGTTTAATAATTCAGAGTACTTTTATTGAAAAAATTTTTGTTTTTGTAAAATAACAAATAAAAATATAAAAACTGTTTTAAGATAAAATTCCGTTAATTATTTATATAAGAACGACGTTTCGACAAAACTGAACGCTCGTTTTCATCAATTTATCAATAGATAATTTTTGACCTGATGCAGACGACCGTTCAGTTTCGTAGAAACGTCGTTTTTATATAAATAATTAACAGAATTTTCTCCTAAAACAGTTTTTATATTAATATAATGAGTTCTGAAAAATAATTTACTATGTTAACAAATAAAAATGTTATAGCAATTATACATTATTTTATTTACACGCTGTATAAAGTTTTATAGAAAATTATAAATTAGATAAATACGTGTATAATTAAATGTTTTATTCGTAGTTAACCAATTTGCAAAGTAAACATAATATTTTGTTACGAGTGTGTATCAATTTTTAATTACACCATTTGATGTAAAGTTAGACGCAATTGTCATTATCTGATTTACACATCTCTGTGTCTGGTGCAATGCAATTGCAATTGCAATGGAGCAGGAGAGTTGCAGTGTAGTGCGGCGCGCGTACGCGAAAGAATTTTAATTATATTTCGCTCATTAAAAGTGCGCGCGCGATCTTCTAATTAGCGCAAAACCCGACTCTGGCGAGAGTCTAAGGCAAGCATACTAAAAGACGTCCATCTCTTATCATTACCACTTGGTCTTGGGCTGTAACTATTCTAGCTCGCTCCTCTTAGAAATTGACTTCAATACGAAGTCAAGCTACATGCTTATGCAATCTCCAAGAAGTTTTCATATTGCACATTAAATGAAAGCAAGAGTTTTAAAAATTTTCCGTAAAGCCTGGGTTACATTAGTAGAATTAGTAGTAGAGTATAGTGGTAGAGTACATACTATTCCATTATTAGAAATTTAGAAACACATACCTAAATGGTACAGCAATCATACAATTTTGCAGAACATACAAATCATGAAGTCGATAAATAATTAAAAATAACAGATCAATTTTGTTAATAAGAATCAATGATTGTAGTTAAATATTAATAAAAAATTAATCAAAATTGTAATTGTTTTTAGTTATTTATCGACTTTATGATTTGTATGTTCTGTAAAATATTATGATTGCTGAACCATTTATGCATTTGTTTCTAAATTTTCAAAAAAGAACATATCCTGAAGAAGGTGGAAAGTACTACCGAAAGCTTGATACAAAATGTTTAATGAGAGTTTGATTCGAATACCTAACCTTTGACTATCTTCCAATCAAAATTTTATACAATATAATACATTCCAGTCATGATAATTTTACATCGAGAAAACATCCTAAATAATAATTTCAAATAAATCT
Source organism: Clivina fossor (assembly GCA_963966155.1). Taxonomy (NCBI): domain Eukaryota; kingdom Metazoa; phylum Arthropoda; class Insecta; order Coleoptera; family Carabidae; genus Clivina; species Clivina fossor. Next base: position 77,958 of record CAWYQG010000031.1, read on the forward strand.
AAATAAATAAATCTATCAAAGAGTTTCACAAAGTTAAACTGTCGACCATTAATTATATTAATAATTTTTGCTTGTTTTTACGAAAGTAACAGGTTCCTCTACACAACTGAAATTTTCGAAAAACGCGTGTTAATATACATACGCGATATAAACGATACATGTTTTCCGAAAATTTCAGTTGTGTAGAGGAACCTGTTACTTTCGTAAAAACAAGCAAAAATTATTATTTAGGATGTTTTCTCGATGTAAAATTATCGACCTTACTGGAAACAAATTTTTTTACGCACACTAATTTATATATAGTTTAGCAACTTTTATTAACTATTTTTTTTGAAATATATCTCTATTGCGAAACACGTAAAAGTGACATCAGTAAATTACCAGTTCCGTTTGCCAGATCTTTACCAAAAGTTAATCAAATTGAGATATTCAATTGCGAAATATGAATTTTTATAATAAGTCGGTTCAGCCGAATTTGCTCTACACGTGTACACAAATCGACAGACGGACATTACTATAAAAATAGATGATTTATGTTACTAAATTAATTCATGCTTATCTGTAAAAATCTCGATATGTCAAATATGCTATGATTACAATACTTCCCTTATCATATGTGCTATAACGGTCGGTAAAAACACAAAATAAATAAATAAATACAAATAGTCAAGCAACAACATTAAAAAAAACAAGAATGAAGATTAGATACATTAACTCTAACTGTTAAAAATTTGTTAAATATCCTATATAACATAAAAATATTTCAATAAATATATACTTAGGGTTATTTTCTATAAAACAAAATAAATGTAGTAAATATGTGCGAGATTCAGTTAAGTGATATTATCTAGCAAACAAGTAGCTGTCTCAATCAAGACAGTTAAAAATAATTAGAATTACGTTGCATAGCATCTAACTCATTAGTTTTAATCTTTTCACCGTATATAGATAGAGAAATGAAATACAGTGATCGATGTACATCACTCGCAATTAAAAACCGTGCGGCAATCTTATATCTTACCTTATTTCTCGCAAAAACTCTCTTCTTCAAATACTCTGCTTTGATTTATCAATATTTAAAGCGGTTGATAAGTTTACGATAATATTTTAGAAACGTTGTAATACTTTTTGTATATACTGTAATTTACTGCCCTAGCAATAAGAAATGTTATTTATGATTAAATTATTCAAGATTAAGTTTTCTCCTAATGAATCACCTTTGGTTTTAAAAATATTTAATTAATGAATTAAAATTTTCAATTATTTGTTTTGGTAAATTAAACCATCAAAAATATTATACAATAACAAAAACATATTCAATGAAAGAATAGGTTTAAATTATTAAATTAAAAAAAGGCTTTAGGATTTAGTTTTGTATTAATTTTCATTAAAAATAGACGTTTCGGCGGACTCTACGTATATCATCAGGAAAAATTACACTTTGCGCAAAGATATCAACAATAAATTCTCTAAGAATAATTTTTTGCAATTGTAAAATATAAAATTGTTAATCTGCCATTACCAAAGAAATAGTTACTGTATCCGTAAAATTTTTTTTTAGTAATTAGAGGAAAATAATGAATAAAATGATAATTCATGACTTAAGAATCAGCCTTTCTCTAGTAGCAAGTTTATATATCCCTACAACTTTAAATAGGTACACTGTAAAAAATATATCTTAAATTTATTTAATTTTACATAGGTTTTAACAGTAAAAATAAGAAGATTTTGTAATTTTACTGTGATAATTTACATAATATTAAATTTTTTTATAAAAAAATTATATTCATAAAACATGCAAAATTACATATACAGGGTGTAACAGAATAACTATTCCTAATTTTAACTGGAGTATCCTGGGCTCAGAATATGAAGATTTAATGCAAATCACTTAGATAAAATATGGCTCCTTACTGAGCTACAGGGTGTTTTATATAAAAATTTAAAAACGATTTTTGTCCAGTACTTTAATACTATTTGACGTATCCTTATCATACTTGGCAGGAAATGTAGGTACCGTACACCATACTAAATTATGTTAAATAAAAGTTTCTGGCTACTGCCAGTGGCGTACAACAGGGGCAAGTGAGAGGTTGATCCTTCCTAAATTCTACGCCACTGGCGGAATTGTCATTTTAGCACAATTTTTCGATTCTCCAATACTTGCTGTGTAAAAAACATACTCTTCCTTTAAAACGATAAAGTCACTGTTTTTCGAGATATTTAAAGTTAAACATAAGCTGCACTCTTGGGATTTTTTCAAAATTTGCTCAAAAAAATCTCAAAAAATTCAGTCAAATAGAGAAAAAAATTAGCTACATAATATCTAAGTAACTTTATCTCTAACTCATTCTGGTTTGGATGGAAAAATTATTGAAAATTAATATTTTTTGCATTTTATTTTTTTTATTTTCAAAATTTTTACAGCCAAATCAGAATGAGTTAGTAAAAAAAGTTACTTAGTTATTATGTAGCTAATTTTTTTCTCTATTTTATTAAATTTTTTCAGATTTTTTTGAGCAAATTTTAAAAAAATCCCAAGGGTGCAGCTTATGTGTTATGTGTTATTGCACATCAATGATATTATTAAGCTTCGTAAGTTAAATTTGTTGTAAATACTATTTGTTTCGTTCAATGGTCTACAAATAAAAATTTTAATAAATTAATAGATACCTACAATTTATTTTGTTCAATCTAAAACAGACAGTTTAATGAAAGTAGGTAGATCGTCCTAAAGTTTGGTATACGGCCATGATTTGTCATTATAAACAACTTTTCTTAATAAAATTTTGTCGTATCCTAAACAAAAAGGGTACTTTACCTGAAAAGAAAATAGTTCTTGCTTCACCGTCACGGCCATTTTGTTTTTCAAAAAACGAAAAAATTCTTAAAATTTGTTTCACGCCAAGCAGGGCTTAATTCCAGAATCTTGAAATGAAATTCAAAAAATTTTAGTACATTACACCTCTTGTAACATCAATCCTGGGACACACTGTATATATATATATATATATATATATATATATATATATATATATATATA
>CAWYQG010000032.1:0-13059 GCA_963966155.1 Clivina fossor
ACAGTTTAGCTATTCAGTCCAACACGTTCCAGGGAAAGAAAATATCGTTGCTGATACGTTGTCACGATATCCGTGCGACTCCATCACCGCCAAGGAGTATGCTTCAAAGGGCCCAATTATCGCCACTTTCCAGATAGATGGGCTATTAGAGCTACGACAAGATTTGAGGAACCTCGTTTCAAAACAACAACATGATCCCCGGTTACAGAAAATCATCTCTTGTCTAAAAAATAAAACAGTGCCCGCCGAAAAAGAAACACAGCGGACGCTAAGACAATTTCTACTACAAGACAATGTTCTACTACATCAAAACAACGACCAAGATTACTATACTATAGCAATCCCGTCTTGTTTGGAAGAAACTTTGATTTTGCACTACCACCAAGAAATGGGGCATTTTGGCCCCGCAAAAATCTACGCAATCATGAAAAAAGCGTTTTATTTTAAAAAAATGGACCAACGTATCCGAAGGACACTACGAAAGTGCGAAATTTGCCAAAAGGCAAAGTGGCCTAATAGGCATATGGAGGGGGACCTTTCGCCTATCGTACCTCAGGAAATAGGGGACATAGTAGCGGTCGACCTTTATGGGCCATTACCGGTCGGGAGAGGTGGGGTGACCTATGTGTTTGTCGTCATCGACGTGTTTTCCAAGTTTGTCAAACTCTACCCATTGAAGAAGGCAACGGCTGCTGTTTGTGCCAATAAAATAATAAAATTTTCAGAGATTCTCCAACCCAAAAAAGTGCTCAGTGATCACGGCACCCAATTCACTTCCAAAATTTGGAAAAGTAAAATGGAAAGTGCAAATATTCTGTTTGGATATTCCAGCATACGACACCCAGCCTCCAACCCCTCGGAGAGAGTAATGCGGGAATTGGGAAGGTTATTCCGAACATATTGCCACCAACAGCATTCGGGATGGGCCAGCGAAGTCCAGAATATTGAAGAGTGCCTCAACTCTATCCCGCATGACAGTACCAATGAATCACCCTATGTAATCTTGACGGGGAAACCACCTAAACAAGTATTAGACAAGTACATAGCAAAATACTTACCGCCCAGAAATTTACCAACGTTAGACCAGATACGAAGGCAAGTAAAAAGGCACATCGAACAAAAGGCCGATTTAAGGAAGGCGAAACATAGGCGGCTACATCCGACCACTGCATCTTACAAAATCGGGGACCTAGTGCTACTAAAAAGTAATCGAACATCAGATCTCCTAAATAAAAGATGTGCTAAATTTGAACTTTTGTACAACGGACCTTTCCGCATTACACAGAACCCTTACCCGAATACCTACACCCTAATGGACGACAGGAAGAAAGAAGTGATTGGTAACTATAATGTTACCAATTTACGGCCATTCCATCAATAAACATTACTTATTATTAGTATTATTATATTATTAGTGTTTCCTCCTTTTCTTCCTTTTCTTCCTCCTTTAGTGAAATATTACACGTTCGTTAGGTACACAAACTAGTTTAGTTGATGATATAGAACTATATCCCTGATTTTTCTGTTTAGGATTATACGGTGTTCCAGTCACAAGCATGGGGTCCCAAAATGGTAGTCTTTCCCCTGAACTCCAGCATTCAGGGAAAAGCAAAACTCAGACTGAACAGTGTGAGGTAGACATGCTACAACGTCCACCAACCCCCGGCCGCGATATTGATTGGGAACAACTCGCGCTGGAAAGGGAAAGGGCCAAGGACAAAGAAAACCAGCCAATTGAGGTCGTTATAGCTTCTAACCGCGGGGAAACCAGGTCCAAAGTAAACAAAACATACGGCGTTAGGCCACAGCGTCACAGACGTACAAAAAAGACACGAACAAAACGTTTAAACAAAGTGTTGAAGGTAACAGCCCCACGCGATATGGCGACAGGGTCGGCAAATCGAGATGAGTCGGAACCTGGGAGCAGGAAGGGAGAAGGCCTGAAGGAGCGGTGCTCCAATGTGGAGGGTGCAAGTGGTAACCGTCATGCCTAAGGGCAGTGACGCACCTCTTTATTTAATATTTTATGTTTTTTTTTTAAGAATATTTATTAATTTAATCCATAATAATAGAACCATGTAACCAAAGATAAGATAGCATAACATATATTTATTAATTTAATCCATAATAATAGAACCATGTAACCAAAGATAAGATAGCATAACATATATTTATTAATTTAATCCATAATAATAGAACCATGTAACCAAAGATAAGATAGCATAACATATATTTACTAATTTAATTCATAATAATCGAAACATGTAGCCAAAGATAAGACAATATAACACATATCCATATATATAAAAAAAAAAGAAAGGGTGTAATATGACAAGTTTATTTGTTCCCTAGATATTGTTATTTCCTTTCAAAATATTTCAGCCAATAACAAGGGGGCGATTGTACCAGTACGAGATATATGGATAAGTTTTGTCTTTTCTCCGATTCGAATTTTGGTTGTTGAATTTCTTTCGTACAGTTATCAGCACTTCATATATCAGGCAGTTGGCGGTTCAACGTTCGCACGGTGGGAGATCTCGGCTTTAGTGCATCGACATCTGTTGTGTCAGCTTGACTATTGTTATGTGCACGTGCGTGCTGTGTGTTATGACTACGGTGTAATCGCGTTCAATTAGGTAAACAGTTTCTTTTGTTAATTATTCATTATTGTCTGCTCTTATGTTATAAATCTTATTCTTTGTGAATTATTTATGATTCAAAAATAACGACGAATTTTACTAACTCTGTTATTACATTAAATAATAATATGGTGTTTGGTACCAAATTAATCAGAAAATTATAAAGAATGCAACTATGTTGCGTAATTTAGAGTATAATATTCTTTAGGTTTATTGAATAAATTGATGTAAACATTTCCTAGCGACGAATGCACGTGTCTCTCCCGCCACGGCAAGCGTACCCCCTCTCACGGGAACGCTCCCGGGAGAAGCGCTGAGCCAATTACATAATGCCTTGTTTCTGTGTTTAGTTAAGAAATCGTGGAGGGGCGTGCTCCATATAAGGGCTAGCATCGGGACACTCTGGAGGCAGAAAGAATCTACCTTCGAAGCTAAAGGTAACTTGAGGACGGGACTGCGATGATACTACTTAATTTCAATATATCATTTTCTACACGTTCACTTACACTGACTGACCATCACACTCTCGGCTAGTGACGTTACAATACGAGCATTGGCGTTTGTGTGTTTGTGAAGTTATTTACACACTGACTGACCATCACACTCTCGGCTAGTGACGTTACAATACGAGCATTGGCGTTTGTGTGTTTGTGAAGTTATTTACACTGACTGACTGACCATCACACCCTCGGCTAGTGACGTTACAATACGAGCATTGGCGTTTGTGTGTTTGTGAAGTTATTTACACTGACTGACTGACCATCACACCCTCGGCTAGTGACGTTACAATACGAGCATTGGCGTTTGTGTGTTTGTGAAGTTATTTACACTGACTGACTGACCATCACACCCTCGGCTAGTGACGTTACAATACGAGCATTGGCGTTTGTGTGTTTGTGAAGTTATTTACACACTGACTGACCATCACACCCTCGGCTAGTGACGTTACAATACGAGCATTGGCGTTTGTGTGTTTGTGAAGTTATTTACACACTGACTGACCATCACACCCTCGGCTAGTGACGTTACAATACGAGCATTGGCGTTTGTGTGTTTGTGAAGTTATTTACACTGACTGACTGACCATCACACCCTCGGCTAGTGACGTTACAATACGAGCATTGGCGTTTGTGTGTTTGTGAAGTTATTTACACACTGACTGACCATCACACCCTCGGCTAGTGACGTTACAATACGAGCATTGGCGTTTGTGTGTTTGTGAAGTTATTTACACTGACTGACTGACCATCACACCCTCGGCTAGTGACGTTACAATACGAGCATTGGCGTTTGTGTGTTTGTGAAGTTATTTACACACTGACTGACCATCACACCCTCGGCTAGTGACGTTACAATACGAGCATTGGCGTTTGTGTGTTTGTGAAGTTATTTACACACTGACTGACCATCACACCCTCGGCTAGTGACGTTAAAATACGAGCATTGGCGTTTGTGTGTTTGTGAAGTTATTTACACACTGACTGACCATCACACTCTCGGCTAGTGACGTTACAATACGAGCATTGGCGTTTGTGTGTTTGTGAAGTTATTTACACACTGACTGACCATCACACTCTCGGCTAGTGACGTTACAATACGAGCATTGGCGTTTGTGTGTTTGTGAAGTTATTTACACACTGACTGACCATCACACTCTCGGCTAGTGACGTTACAATACGAGCATTGGCGTTTGTGTGTTTGTGAAGTTATTTACACACTGACTGACCATCACATCCTCGGCTAGTGACGTTACCATACGAGCATTGGCGTTTGTGTGTTTGCGAAGTTATTTGCACTCTATGTCATACTAGACCCCGTCCGCGCCACCAAAATCACCCAACCTGGCCCGTGAATGCAAATATCATGCCCTGGAACGAGGCGTAACCTTGACAATTTTATTTACCATTTGGTTTGAAATCTTGTTTCCTTTCACTTGACGGTATGTAACGGTATATGTATCTGAACATCACTATATTTACTTAAATGCCTGTAGTATTTTATCCGTACAATAAAAGGAATTGTGAGTTGTAACCACATACACGTTTTGTTCTTTAACCACCCCTCTCTCAATACCGCAACGACTCTGTGAACTAGGGTCACTCCTCCTTCAGGGGTGTTTCCCGTTGTGTAAGAAATTATTTAGACGATCATAGCCAAAAGTAAAATATTAAATGTAAATTCTTCGTTTAGAAACTTGTAAAATCAAATAATGTTAAACTGCCGCGTTACAACATAAAACTTAATAAATAAAACTAATGATTTACAATACTGACTTTAGCGTTAGTTGGTGCGGGTAAAGCGCGGTACTAACTTTAACTCTCTTATTAGTGTCTGCAAAATTTATCTACGAAAAAACTATGTGATATCTGGCCAGTGTTCTGAATGTCAACGTGAAGAAATACAAGCATACATAAAACTTAATAAATAAAAACTAATGATTACATTTAAACAAAATTTACATTAAAAAAAAAAAGGTATTTTTTATTGCTTTATTTTTGCTTGTCCGCCACGATTTTTACCATATTTTTCATAATTATTCGTGAACGAAACAAGCTAGAAAAACTCTTTTTACACTGAAATACGTATCTCTTCGGCCCGCTTAATTTATTTTCAATCGAAAATTTTGCCAAACCAGAAATAGCCAAGTTATTTCAAAAAAACCACTCGAAATTTACAATACTGACTTTATGGTTAGTTGGCGCGGGTAAAGCGCGGGACTAACTTTAACTCTCTTATTAGTGTCTGTAAAATTTATCTACGAAAAAACTATGTGATATCTGGCCAGTGTTCTGAATGTCAACGTGAAGAAATACAAGCATACATAAAACTTAATAAATAAAACTAATCATTACATTTATACAAAATTTATATTAAAAAAAAAAGGTATTTATTATGCTTCATTTTTGTTTAAGTCCGCCACGATTTTTACCATATTTTTCATAATTATTCGTGAACGAAACAAGCTAGAAAAACACTTTTTACACTGAAATACGTATCTTTTCGGCGCGCTTAATTTATCTTCAATCGAAAATTTGGCCAAACCAAAAATAGCCAAGTTATTTCAAAAAAACCACCCGAAATTTACAATACTGATTTTAGCGTTAGTTAGCGCGGGTTAAACGCGGGACTAACTTTAGCTCTCTTATTAGTGTCTGTAAAATTTATCTACGAAAAAACTATGTGATATCTGGCCAGTGTTCTGAATGTCAACGTGAAGAAATTCAAGCATACATAAAACTTAATAAATAAAACTAATGATTTACAAAACTGACTTTATGGTTAGTTGGCGCGGGTAAAGCGCGGGACTAACTTTAACTCTCTTATTAGTGTCTGTAAAATTTATCTACGAAAAAACTATGTGATATCTGGCCAGTGTTCTGAATGTCAACGTGAAGAAATACAAGCATACATAAAACTTAATAAATAAAACTAATCATTACATTTATACAAAATTTATATTAAAAAAAAAAGGTATTTATTATGCTTCATTTTTGTTTAAGTCCGCCACGATTTTTACCATATTTTTCATAATTATTCGTGAACGAAACAAGCTAGAAAAACACTTTTTACACTGAAATACGTATCTTTTCGGCGCGCTTAATTTATCTTCAATCGAAAATTTGGCCAAACCAAAAATAGCCAAGTTATTTCAAAAAAACCACCCGAAATTTACAATACTGATTTTAGCGTTAGTTAGCGCGGGTTAAACGCGGGACTAACTTTAGCTCTCTTATTAGTGTCTGTAAAATTTATCTACGAAAAAACTATGTGATATCTGGCCAGTGTTCTGAATGTCAACGTGAAGAAATTCAAGCATACATAAAACTTAATAAATAAAACTAAGGATTTACAAAACTGACTTTATGGTTAGTTGGCGCGGGTAAAGCGCGGGACTAACTTTAACTCTCTTATTAGTGTCTGTAAAATTTATCTACGAAAAAACTATGTGATATCTGGCCAGTGTTCTGAATGTCAACGTGAAGAAATTCAAGCATACATAAAACTTAATAAATAAAACTAATGATTTACAATACTGACTTTAGCGTTAGTTGGTGCGGGTAAAGCGCGGTACTAACTTTAACTCTCTTATTAGTGTCTGCAAAATTTATCTACGAAAAAACTATGTGATATCTGGCCAGTGTTCTGAATGTCAACGTGAAGAAATACAAGCATACATAAAACTTAATAAATAAAAACTAATGATTACATTTAAACAAAATTTACATTAAAAAAAAAAAGGTATTTTTTATTGCTTTATTTTTGCTTGTCCGCCACGATTTTTACCATATTTTTCATAATTATTCGTGAACGAAACAAGCTAGAAAAACTCTTTTTACACTGAAATACGTATCTCTTCGGCCCGCTTAATTTATTTTCAATCGAAAATTTTGCCAAACCAGAAATAGCCAAGTTATTTCAAAAAAACCACTCGAAATTTACAATACTGACTTTATGGTTAGTTGGCGCGGGTAAAGCGCGGGACTAACTTTAACTCTCTTATTAGTGTCTGTAAAATTTATCTACGAAAAAACTATGTGATATCTGGCCAGTGTTCTGAATGTCAACGTGAAGAAATACAAGCATACATAAAACTTAATAAATAAAACTAATCATTACATTTATACAAAATTTATATTAAAAAAAAAAGGTATTTATTATGCTTCATTTTTGTTTAAGTCCGCCACGATTTTTACCATATTTTTCATAATTATTCGTGAACGAAACAAGCTAGAAAAACACTTTTTACACTGAAATACGTATCTTTTCGGCGCGCTTAATTTATCTTCAATCGAAAATTTGGCCAAACCAAAAATAGCCAAGTTATTTCAAAAAAACCACCCGAAATTTACAATACTGATTTTAGCGTTAGTTAGCGCGGGTTAAACGCGGGACTAACTTTAGCTCTCTTATTAGTGTCTGTAAAATTTATCTACGAAAAAACTATGTGATATCTGGCCAGTGTTCTGAATGTCAACGTGAAGAAATTCAAGCATACATAAAACTTAATAAATAAAACTAATGATTTACAAAACTGACTTTATGGTTAGTTGGCGCGGGTAAAGCGCGGGACTAACTTTAACTCTCTTATTAGTGTCTGTAAAATTTATCTACGAAAAAACTATGTGATATCTGGCCAGTGTTCTGAATGACAACGTGAAGAAATTCAAGCATACATAAAACTTAATAAATAAAACTAATGATTTACAATACTTACTTTAGCGTTAGTTGGTGCGGGTAAAGCGCGGTACTAACTTTAACTCTCTTATTAGTGTCTGCAAAATTTATCTACGAAAAAACTATGTGATATCTGGCCAGTGTTCTGAATGTCAACGTGAAGAAATTCAAGCATACATAAAACTTAATAAATAAAACTAATGATTTACAATACTGACTTTATGGTTAGTTGGCGCGGGTAAAGCGCGGGACTAACTTTAACTCTCTTATTAGTGTCTGTAAAATTTATCTACGAAAAAACTATGTGATATCTGGCCAGTGTTCTGAATGTCAACGTGAAGAAATACAAGCATACATAAAACTTAATAAATAAAACTAATCATTACATTTATACAAAATTTATATTAAAAAAAAAAGGTATTTATTATGCTTCATTTTTGTTTAAGTCCGCCACGATTTTTACCATATTTTTCATAATTATTCGTGAACGAAACAAGCTAGAAAAACACTTTTTACACTGAAATACGTATCTTTTCGGCGCGCTTAATTTATCTTCAATCGAAAATTTGGCCAAACCAAAAATAGCCAAGTTATTTCAAAAAAACCACCCGAAATTTACAAAACTGATTTTAGCGTTAGTTAGCGCGGGTTAAACGCGGGACTAACTTTAGCTCTCTTATTAGTGTCTGTAAAATTTATCTACGAAAAAACTATGTGATATCTGGCCAGTGTTCTGAATGTCAACGTGAAGAAATTCAAGCATACATAAAACTTAATAAATAAAACTAATGATTTACAAAACTGACTTTATGGTTAGTTGGCGCGGGTAAAGCGCGGGACTAACTTTAACTCTCTTATTAGTGTCTGTAAAATTTATCTACGAAAAAACTATGTGATATCTGGCCAGTGTTCTGAATGTCAACGTGAAGAAATTCAAGCATACATAAAACTTAATAAATAAAACTAATGATTTACAATACTGACTTTAGCGTTAGTTGGTGCGGGTAAAGCGCGGTACTAACTTTAACTCTCTTATTAGTGTCTGCAAAATTTATCTACGAAAAAACTATGTGATATCTGGCCAGTGTTCTGAATGTCAACGTGAAGAAATACAAGCATACATAAAACTTAATAAATAAAAACTAATGATTACATTTAAACAAAATTTACATTAAAAAAAAAAAGGTATTTTTTATTGCTTTATTTTTGCTTGTCCGCCACGATTTTTACCATATTTTTCATAATTATTCGTGAACGAAACAAGCTAGAAAAACTCTTTTTACACTGAAATACGTATCTCTTCGGCCCGCTTAATTTATTTTCAATCGAAAATTTTGCCAAACCAGAAATAGCCAAGTTATTTCAAAAAAACCACTCGAAATTTACAATACTGACTTTATGGTTAGTTGGCGCGGGTAAAGCGCGGGACTAACTTTAACTCTCTTATTAGTGTCTGTAAAATTTATCTACGAAAAAACTATGTGATATCTGGCCAGTGTTCTGAATGTCAACGTGAAGAAATACAAGCATACATAAAACTTAATAAATAAAACTAATCATTACATTTATACAAAATTTATATTAAAAAAAAAAGGTATTTATTATGCTTCATTTTTGTTTAAGTCCGCCACGATTTTTACCATATTTTTCATAATTATTCGTGAACGAAACAAGCTAGAAAAACACTTTTTACACTGAAATACGTATCTTTTCGGCCCGCTTAATTTATCATCAATCGAAAATTTTGCCAAACCAAAAATAGCCAAGTTATTTCAAAAAAACCACCCGAAATTTACAATACTGATTTTAGCGTTAGTTAGCGCGGGTTAAACGCGGGACTAACTTTAGCTCTCTTATTAGTGTCTGTAAAATTTATCTACGAAAAAACTATGTGATATCTGGCCAGTGTTCTGAATGTCAACGTGTAGAAATTCAAGCATACATAAAACTTAATAAATAAAACTAATAATTTACAATACTGACTTTATGGTTAGTTGGCGCGGGTAAAGCGCGGGACTAACTTTAACTCTCTTATTAGTGTCTGTAAAATTTATCTACGAAAAAACTATGTGATATCTGGCCAGTGTTCTGAATGTCAACGTGAAGAAATTCAAGCATACATAAAACTTAATAAATAAAACTAATGATTTACAATACTGACTTTAGCGTTAGTTGGTGCGGGTAAAGCGCGGTACTAACTTTAACTCTCTTATTAGTGTCTGCAAAATTTATCTACGAAAAAACTATGTGATATCTGGCCAGTGTTCTGAATGTCAACGTGAAGAAATACAAGCATACATAAAACTTAATAAATAAAAACTAATGATTACATTTAAACAAAATTTACATTAAAAAAAAAAAGGTATTTTTTATTGCTTTATTTTTGCTTGTCCGCCACGATTTTTACCATATTTTTCATAATTATTCGTGAACGAAACAAGCTAGAAAAACTCTTTTTACACTGAAATACGTATCTCTTCGGCCCGCTTAATTTATTTTCAATCGAAAATTTTGCCAAACCAGAAATAGCCAAGTTATTTCAAAAAAACCACTCGAAATTTACAATACTGACTTTATGGTTAGTTGGCGCGGGTAAAGCGCGGGACTAACTTTAACTCTCTTATTAGTGTCTGTAAAATTTATCTACGAAAAAACTATGTGATATCTGGCCAGTGTTCTGAATGTCAACGTGAAGAAATACAAGCATACATAAAACTTAATAAATAAAACTAATCATTACATTTATACAAAATTTATATTAAAAAAAAAAGGTATTTATTATGCTTCATTTTTGTTTAAGTCCGCCACGATTTTTACCATATTTTTCATAATTATTCGTGAACGAAACAAGCTAGAAAAACACTTTTTACACTGAAATACGTATCTTTTCGGCGCGCTTAATTTATCTTCAATCGAAAATTTGGCCAAACCAAAAATAGCCAAGTTATTTCAAAAAAACCACCCGAAATTTACAATACTGATTTTAGCGTTAGTTAGCGCGGGTTAAACGCGGGACTAACTTTAGCTCTCTTATTAGTGTCTGTAAAATTTATCTACGAAAAAACTATGTGATATCTGGCCAGTGTTCTGAATGTCAACGTGAAGAAATTCAAGCATACATAAAACTTAATAAATAAAACTAATGATTTACAAAACTGACTTTATGGTTAGTTGGCGCGGGTAAAGCGCGGGACTAACTTTAACTCTCTTATTAGTGTCTGTAAAATTTATCTACGAAAAAACTATGTGATATCTGGCCAGTGTTCTGAATGTCAACGTGAAGAAATTCAAGCATACATAAAACTTAATAAATAAAACTAATGATTTACAATACTGACTTTAGCGTTAGTTGGTGCGGGTAAAGCGCGGTACTAACTTTAACTCTCTTATTAGTGTCTGCAAAATTTATCTACGAAAAAACTATGTGATATCTGGCCAGTGTTCTGAATGTCAACGTGAAGAAATACAAGCATACATAAAACTTAATAAATAAAAACTAATGATTACATTTAAACAAAATTTACATTAAAAAAAAAAGGTATTTTTTATTGCTTTATTTTTGCTTGTCCGCCACGATTTTTACCATATTTTTCATAATTATTCGTGAACGAAACAAGCTAGAAAAACTCTTTTTACACTGAAATACGTATCTCTTCGGCCCGCTTAATTTATTTTCAATCGAAAATTTTGCCAAACCAGAAATAGCCAAGTTATTTCAAAAAAACCACTCGAAATTTACAATACTGACTTTATGGTTAGTTGGCGCGGGTAAAGCGCGGGACTAACTTTAACTCTCTTATTAGTGTCTGTAAAATTTATCTACGAAAAAACTATGTGATATCTGGCCAGTGTTCTGAATGTCAACGTGAAGAAATACAAGCATACATAAAACTTAATAAATAAAACTAATCATTACATTTATACAAAATTTATATTAAAAAAAAAAGGTATTTATTATGCTTCATTTTTGTTTAAGTCCGCCACGATTTTTACCATATTTTTCATAATTATTCGTGAACGAAACAAGCTAGAAAAACACTTTTTACACTGAAATACGTATCTTTTCGGCCCGCTTAATTTATCATCAATCGAAAATTTTGCCAAACCAAAAATAGCCAAGTTATTTCAAAAAAACCACCCGAAATTTACAATACTGATTTTAGCGTTAGTTAGCGCGGGTTAAACGCGGGACTAACTTTAGCTCTCTTATTAGTGTCTGTAAAATTTATCTACGAAAAAACTATGTGATATCTGGCCAGTGTTCTGAATGTCAACGTGTAGAAATTCAAGCATACATAAAACTTAATAAATAAAACTAATAATTTACAATACTGACTTTATGGTTAGTTGGCGCGGGTAAAGCGCGGGACTAACTTTAACTCTCTTATTAGTGTCTGTAAAATTTATCTACGAAAAAACTATGTGATATCTGGCCAGTGTTCTGAATGTCAACGTGTAGAAATTCAAGCATACATAAAACTTAATAAATAAAACTAATAATTTACAAAACTGACTTTATGGTTAGTTGGCGCGGGTAAAGCGCGGGACTAACTTTAACTCTCTTATTAGTGTCTGTAAAATTTATCTACGAAAAAACTATGTGATATCTGGCCAGTGTTCTGAATGTCAACGTGTAGAAATTCAAGCATACATAAAACTTAATAAATAAAACTAATAATTTACAATACTGACTTTATGGTTAGTTGGCGCGGGTAAAGCGCGGGACTAACTTTAACTCTCTTATTAGTGTCTGTAAAATTTATCTACGAAAAAACTATGTGATATCTGGCCAGTGTTCTGAATGTCAACGTGAAGAAATTCAAGCATACATAAAACTTAATAAATAAAACTAATGATTTACAATACTGACTTTAGCGTTAGTTGGTGCGGGTAAAGCGCGGTACTAACTTTAACTCTCTTATTAGTGTCTGCAAAATTTATCTACGAAAAAACTATGTGATATCTGGCCAGTGTTCTGAATGTCAACGTGAAGAAATACAAGCATACATAAAACTTAATAAATAAAAACTAATGATTACATTTAAACAAAATTTACATTAAAAAAAAAAAGGTATTTTTTATTGCTTTATTTTTGCTTGTCCGCCACGATTTTTACCATATTTTTCATAATTATTCGTGAACGAAACAAGCTAGAAAAACTCTTTTTACACTGAAATACGTATCTCTTCGGCCCGCTTAATTTATTTTCAATCGAAAATTTGCCAAACCAGAAATAGCCAAGTTA
>CAWYQG010000033.1:0-17127 GCA_963966155.1 Clivina fossor
TGAAAAAGTTCAATATCTCCAGTAGTTTTTAAGTTGGCGAGCCAAAAACGTACAAATGCTTGTAAATTCGCGTTTTTAAGCAGAAATTGACGATTTCTTGCTTTTTCGCTTCGCTGGTTTAATGAGAAATCGGATTTTTTGAAAAAGTTCAATATCTCCAGTAGTTTTTAAGTTGGCGAGCCAAAAACGTACAAATGCTTGTAAATTCGCGTATTTAAGCAGAAATTGACGATTTTTTTGCTTTTTCGCTTCGCTGGTTTAATGAGAAATCGGATTTTTTGAAAAAGTTCAATATCTCCAGTAGTTTTTAAGTTGGCGAGCCAAAAACGTACAAATGCTTGTAAATTCGCGTTTTTAAGCAGAAATTGACGATTTTTTGCTTTTTCGCTTCGCTGGTTTAATGAGAAATCGGATTTTTTGAAAAAGTTCAATATCTCCAGTAGTTTTTAAGTTGGCGAGCCAAAAACGTACAAATGCTTGTAAATTCGCGTTTTTAAGCAGAAATTGACGATTTTTTGCTTTTTCGCTTCGCTGGTTTAATGAGAAATCGGATTTTTTGAAAAAGTTCAATATCTCCAGTAGTTTTTAAGTTGGCGAGCCAAAAACGTACAAATGCTTGTAAATTCGCGTTTTTAAGCAGAAATTGACGATTTTTTGCTTTTTCGCTTCGCTGGTTTAATGAGAAATCGGATTTTTTGAAAAAGTTCAATATCTCCAGTAGTTTTTAAGTTGGCGAGCCAAAAACGTACAAATGCTTGTAAATTCGCGTTTTTAAGCAGAAATTGACGATTTTTTGCTTTTTCGCTTCGCTGGTTTAATGAGAAATCGGATTTTTTGAAAAAGTTCAATATCTCCAGTAGTTTTTAAGTTGGCGAGCCAAAAACGTACAAATGCTTGTAAATTCGCGTTTTAAGCAGAAATTGACGATTGTTTGCTTTTTCGCTTCGCTGGTTTAATGAGAAATCGGATTTTTTGAAAAAGTTTAATATCTCCAGTAGTTTTTAAGTTGGCGAGCCAAAAACGTACAAATGCTTGTAAATTCGCGTTTTTAAGCAGAAATTGACGATTTCTTGCTTTTTCGCTTCGCTGGTTTAATGAGAAATCGGATTTTTTGAAAAAGTTCAATATCTCCTGTAGTTTTTAAGTTGGCGAGCCAAAAACGTACAAATGCTTGTAAATTCGCGTTTTTAAGCAGAAATTGACGATTTTTTGCTTTTTCGCTTCGCAGGTTTAATGAGAAATCGGATTTTTTGAAAAAGTTCAATATCTCCAGTAGTTTTTAAGTTGGCGAGCCAAAAACGTACAAATGCTTGTAAATTCGCGTTTTTAAGCAGAAATTGACGATTTTTTGCTTTTTCGCTTCGCTGGTTTAATGAGAAATCGGATTTTTGAAAAAGTTCAATATCTCCAGTAGTTTTTAAGTTGGCGAGCCAAAAACGTACAAATGCTTGTAAATTCGCGTTTTTAAGCAGAAATTGACGATTTTTTGCTTTTTCGCTTCGCTGGTTTAATGAGAATTCGGATTTTTTGAAAAAGTTCAATATCTCCAGTAGTTTTTAAGTTGGCGAGCCAAAAACGTACAAATGCTTGTAAATTCGCGTTTTTAAGCAGAAATTGACGATTTCTTGCTTTTTCGCTTCGCTGGGTTAATGAGAAATCGGATTTTTTGAAAAAGTTCAATATCTCCAGTAGTTTTTAAGTTGGCGAGCCAAAAACGTACAAATGCTTGTAAATTCGCGTTTTTAAGCAGAAATTGACGATTTTTTGCTTTTTCGCTTCGCTGGTTTAATGAGAAATCGGATTTTTTGAAAAAGTTCTATATCTCCAGTAGTTTTTAAGATGGCGAGCCAAAAACGTACAAATGCTTGTAAATTCGCGTTTTTAAGCAGAAATTGACGATTTTTTGCTTTTTCGCTTCGCTGGTTTAATGAGAAATCGGATTTTTTGAAAAAGTTCAATATCTCCAGTAGTTTTTAAGTTGGCGAGCCAAAAACGTACAAATGCTTGTAAATTCGCGTTTTTAAGCAGAAATTGACGATTTTTTGCTTTTTCGCTTCGCTGGTATATGAGAAATCGGATTTTTGAAAAAGTTCAATATCTCCAGTAGTTTTTAAGTTGGCGAGCCAAAAACGTACAAATGCTTGTAAATTCGCGTTTTTAAGCAAAAATTGACGATTTTTTGCTTTTTCGCTTCGCTGGTTTAATGAGAAATCGGATTTTTTGAAAAAATTCAATATCTCCAGTAGTTTTTAAGTTGGCGAGCCAAAAACGTACAAATGCTTGTAAATTCGCGTTTTTAAGCAGAAATTGACGATTTTTTGCTTTTTCGCTTCGCTGGTTTAATGAGAAATCGGATTTTTGAAAAAGTTCAATATCTCCAGTAGTTTTTAAGTTGGCGAGCCAAACACGTACAAATGCTTGTAAATTCGCGTTTTTAAGCAGAAATTGACGATTTTTTGCTTTTTCGCTTCGCTGGTTTAATGAGAAATCGGATTTTTTGAAAAGTTCAATATCTCCAGTAGTTTTTAAGTTGGCGAGCCAAAAACGTACAAATGCTTGTAAATTCGCGTTTTTAAGCAGAAATTGACGATTTTTTGCTTTTTCGCTTCGCTGGTTTAATGAGAAATCGGATTTTTTGAAAAAGTTCAATATCTCCAGTAGTTTTTAAGTTGGCGAGCCAAAAACGTACAAATGCTTGTAAATTCGCGTTTTTAAGCAGAAATTGACGATTTTTTGCTTTTTCGCTTCGCTGGTTTAATGAGAAATCGGATTTTTTGAAAAAGTTCAATATCTCCAGTAGTTTTTAAGTTGGCGAGCCAAAAACGTACAAATGCTTGTAAATTCGCGTTTTTAAGCAGAAATTAACGATTTCTTGCTTTTTCGCTTCGCTGGTTTAATGAGAAATCGGATTTTTTGAAAAAGTTCAATATCTCCAGTAGTTTTTAAGTTGGCGAGCCAAAAACGTACAAATGCTTGTAAATTCGCGTTTTTAAGCAGAAATTGACGATTTTTTGCTTTTTCGCTTCGCTGGTTTAATGAGAAATCGGATTTTTGAAAAAGTTCAATATCTCCAGTAGTTTTTAAGTTGGCGAGCCAAAACGTACAAATGCTTGTAAATTCGCGTTTTTAAACAGAAATTGACGATTTTTTGCTTTTTCGCTTCGCTGGTTTAATGAGAAATCGGATTTTTTGAAAAAGTTCAATATCTCCAGTAGTTTTTAAGTTGGCGAGCCAAAAACGTACAAATGCTTGTAAAGTCGCGTTTTTAAGCAGAAATTGACGATTTTTTGCTTTTTCGCTTCGCTGGTTTAATGAGAAATCGGATTTTTTAAAAAAGTTCAATATCTCCAGTAGTTTTTAAGTTGGCGAGCCAAAAACGTACAAATGCTTGTAAATTCGCGTTTTTAAGCAGAAATTGACGATTTCTTGCTTTTTCGCTTCGCTGGTTTAATGAGAAATCGGATTTTTTGAAAAAGTTCAATGTCTCCAGTAGTTTTTAAGTTGGCGAGCCAAAAACGTACAAATGCTTGTAAATTCGCGTTTTTAAGCAGAAATTGACGATTTTTTGCTTTTTCGCTTCGCTGGTTTAATGAGAAATCGGATTTTTTGAAAAAGTTCAATATCTCCAGTAGTTTTTAAGTTGGCGAGCCAAAAACGTACAAATGCTTGTAAATTCGCGTTTTTAAGCAGAAATTGACGATTTTTTGCTTTTTCGCTTCGCTGGTTTAATGAGAAATCGGATTTTTTGAAAAAGTTCAATATCTCCAGTAGTTTTTAAGTTGGCGAGCCAAAAACGTACAAATGCTTGTAAATTCGCGTTTTTAAGCAGAAATTGACGATTTTTTGCTTTTTCGCTTCGCTGGTTTAATGAGAAATCGGATTTTTTGAAAAGTTCAATATCTCCAGTAGTTTTTAAGTTGGCGAGCCAAAAACGTACAAATGCTTGTAAATTCGCGTTTTTAAGCAGAAATTGACGATTTTTTGCTTTTTCGCTTCGCTGGTTTAATGAGAAATCGGATTTTTTGAAAAAGTTCAATATCTCCAGTAGTTTTTAAGTTGGCGAGCCAAAAACGTACAAATGCTTGTAAATTCGCGTTTTTAAGCAGAAATTGACGATTTTTTGCTTTTTCGCTTCGCTGGTTTAATGAGAAATCGGATTTTTTGAAAAAGTTTAATATCTCCAGTAGTTTTTAAGTTGGCGAGCCAAAAACGTACAAATGCTTGTAAATTCGCGTTTTTAAGCAGAAATTGACGATTTCTTGCTTTTTCGCTTCGCTGGTTTAATGAGAAATCGGATTTTTTGAAAAAGTTCAATATCTCCTGTAGTTTTTAAGTTGGCGAGCCAAAAACGTACAAATGCTTGTAAATTCGCGTTTTTAAGCAGAAATTGACGATTTTTTGCTTTTTCGCTTCGCAGGTTTAATGAGAAATCGGATTTTTTGAAAAAGTTCAATATCTCCAGTAGTTTTTAAGTTGGCGAGCCAAAAACGTACAAATGCTTGTAAATTCGTGTTTTTAAGCAGAAATTGACGATTTTTTGCTTTTTCGCTTCGCTGGTTTAATGAGAAATCGGATTTTTTTAAAAAGTTCAATATCTCCAGTAGTTTTTAAGTTGGCGAGCCAAAAACGTACAAATGCTTGTAAATTCGCGTTTTTAAGCAGAAATTGACGATTTTTTGCTTTTTCGCTTCGCTGGTTTAATGAGAAATCGGATTTTTTGAAAAAGTTCAATATCTCCAGTAGTTTTTAAGTTGGCGAGCCAAAAACGTACAAATGCTTGTAAATTCGCGTTTTTAAGCAGAAATTGACGATTTTTTGCTTTTTCGCTTCGCTGGTTTAATGAGAAATCGGATTTTCTGAAAAAGTTCAATATCTCCAGTAGTTTTTAAGTTGGCGAGCCAAAAACGTACAAATGCTTGTAAATTCGCGTTTTTAAGCAGAAATTGACGATTTCTTGCTTTTTCGCTTCGCTGGTTTAATGAGAAATCGGATTTTTTGAAAAAGTTCAATATCTCCAGTAGTTTTTAAGTTGGCGAGCCAAAAACGTACAAATGCTTGTAAATTCGCGTATTTAAGCAGAAATTGACGATTTTTTGCTTTTTCGCTTCGCTGGTTTAATGAGAAATCGGATTTTTTGAAAAGTTCAATATCTCCAGTAGTTTTTAAGTTGGCGAGCCAAAAACGTACAAATGCTTGTAAATTCGCGTTTTTAAGCAGAAATTGACGATTTTTTGCTTTTTCGCTTCGCTGGTTTAATGAGAAATCGGATTTTTTGAAAAAGTTCAATATCTCCAGTAGTTTTTAAGTTGGCGAGCCAAAAACGTACAAATGCTTGTAAATTCGCGTTTTTAAGCAGAAATTGACGATTTTTTGCTTTTTCGCTTCGCTGGTTTAATGAGAAATCGGATTTTTTGAAAAAGTTCAATATCTCCAGTAGTTTTTAAGTTGGCGAGCCAAAAACGTACAAATGCTTGTAAATTCGCGTTTTTAAGCAGAAATTGACGATTTTTTGCTTTTTCGCTTCGCTGGTTTAATGAGAAATCGGATTTTTTGAAAAAGTTCAATATCTCCAGTAGTTTTTAAGTTGGCGAGCCAAAAACGTACAAATGCTTGTAAATTCGCGTTTTTAAGCAGAAATTGACGATTTCTTGCTTTTTCGCTTCGCTGGTTTAATGAGAAATCGGATTTTTTGAAAAAGTTCAATGTCTCCAGTAGTTTTTAAGTTGGCGAGCCAAAAACGTACAAATGCTTGTAAATTCGCGTTTTTAAGCAGAAATTGACGATTTTTTGCTTTTTCGCTTCGCTGGTTTAATGAGAAATCGGATTTTTTGAAAAAGTTCAATATCTCCAGTAGTTTTTAAGTTGGCGAGCCAAAAACGTACAAATGCTTGTAAATTCGCGTTTTTAAGCAGAAATTGACGATTTTTTGCTTTTTCGCTTCGCTGGTTTAATGAGAAATCGGATTTTTTGAAAAAGTTCAATATCTCCAGTAGTTTTTAAGTTGGCGAGCCAAAAACGTACAAATGCTTGTAAATTCGCGTTTTTAAGCAGAAATTGACGATTGTTTGCTTTTTCGCTTCGCTGGTTTAATGAGAAATCGGATTTTTTGAAAAAGTTTAATATCTCCAGTAGTTTTTAAGTTGGCGAGCCAAAAACGTACAAATGCTTGTAAATTCGCGTTTTTAAGCAGAAATTGACGATTTCTTGCTTTTTCGCTTCGCTGGTTTAATGAGAAATCGGATTTTTTGAAAAAGTTCAATATCTCCTGTAGTTTTTAAGTTGGCGAGCCAAAAACGTACAAATGCTTGTAAATTCGCGTTTTTAAGCAGAAATTGACGATTTTTTGCTTTTTCGCTTCGCAGGTTTAATGAGAAATCGGATTTTTTGAAAAAGTTCAATATCTCCAGTAGTTTTTAAGTTGGCGAGCCAAAAACGTACAAATGCTTGTAAATTCGTGTTTTTAAGCAGAAATTGACGATTTTTTGCTTTTTCGCTTCGCTGGTTTAATGAGAAATCGGATTTTTTTAAAAAGTTCAATATCTCCAGTAGTTTTTAAGTTGGCGAGCCAAAAACGTACAAATGCTTGTAAATTCGCGTTTTTAAGCAGAAATTGACGATTTTTTGCTTTTTCGCTTCGCTGGTTTAATGAGAAATCGGATTTTTTGAAAAAGTTCAATATCTCCAGTAGTTTTTAAGTTGGCGAGCCAAAAACGTACAAATGCTTGTAAATTCGCGTTTTTAAGCAGAAATTGACGATTTTTTGCTTTTTCGCTTCGCTGGTTTAATGAGAAATCGGATTTTCTGAAAAAGTTCAATATCTCCAGTAGTTTTTAAGTTGGCGAGCCAAAAACGTACAAATGCTTGTAAATTCGCGTTTTTAAGCAGAAATTGACGATTTCTTGCTTTTTCGCTTCGCTGGTTTAATGAGAAATCGGATTTTTTGAAAAAGTTCAATATCTCCAGTAGTTTTTAAGTTGGCGAGCCAAAAACGTACAAATGCTTGTAAATTCGCGTATTTAAGCAGAAATTGACGATTTTTTGCTTTTTCGCTTCGCTGGTTTAATGAGAAATCGGATTTTTTGAAAAAGTTCAATATCTCCAGTAGTTTTTAAGTTGGCGAGCCAAAAACGTACAAATGCTTGTAAATTCGCGTTTTTAAGCAGAAATTGACGATTTTTTGCTTTTTCGCTTCGCTGGTTTAATGAGAAATCGGATTTTTTGAAAAAGTTCAATATCTCCAGTAGTTTTTAAGTTGGCGAGCCAAAAACGTACAAATGCTTGTAAATTCGCGTTTTTAAGCAGAAATTGACGATTTTTTGCTTTTTCGCTTCGCTGGTTTAATGAGAAATCGGATTTTTTGAAAAAGTTCAATATCTCCAGTAGTTTTTAAGTTGGCGAGCCAAAAACGTACAAATGCTTGTAAATTCGCGTTTTTAAGCAGAAATTGACGATTTTTTGCTTTTTCGCTTCGCTGGTTTAATGAGAAATCGGATTTTTTGAAAAAGTTCAATATCTCCAGTAGTTTTTAAGTTGGCGAGCCAAAAACGTACAAATGCTTGTAAATTCGCGTTTTTAAGCAGAAATTGACGATTTTTTGCTTTTTCGCTTCGCTGGTTTAATGAGAAATCGGATTTTTTGAAAAAGTTCAATATCTCCAGTAGTTTTTAAGTTGGCGAGCCAAAAACGTACAAATGCTTGTAAATTCGCGTTTTTAAGCAGAAATTGACGATTTTTTGCTTTTTCGCTTCGCTGGTTTAATGAGAAATCGGATTTTTTGAAAAAGTTCAATATCTCCAGTAGTTTTTAAGTTGGCGAGCCAAAAACGTACAAATGCTTGTAAATTCGCGTTTTTAAGCAGAAATTGACGATTTCTTGCTTTTTCGCTTCGCTGGTTTAATGAGAAATCGGATTTTTTGAAAAAGTTCAATATCTCCTGTAGTTTTTAAGTTGGCGAGCCAAAAACGTACAAATGCTTGTAAATTCGCGTTTTTAAGCAGAAATTGACGATTTTTTGCTTTTTCGCTTCGCAGGTTTAATGAGAAATCGGATTTTTTGAAAAAGTTCAATATCTCCAGTAGTTTTTAAGTTGGCGAGCCAAAAACGTACAAATGCTTGTAAATTCGTGTTTTTAAGCAGAAATTGACGATTTTTTGCTTTTTCGCTTCGCTGGTTTAATGAGAAATCGGATTTTTTGAAAAAGTTCAATATCTCCAGTAGTTTTTAAGTTGGCGAGCCAAAAACGTACAAATGCTTGTAAATTCGCGTTTTTAAGCAGAAATTGGCGATTTTTTGCTTTTTCGCTTCGCTAGTTTAATGAGAAATCGGATTTTTTTGAAAAAGTTCAATATCTCCAGTAGTTTTTAAGTTGGCGAGCCAAAAACGTACAAATGCTTGTAAATTCGCGTTTTTAAGCAGAAATTGACGATTTTTTGCTTTTTCGCTTCGCTGGTTTAATGAGAAATCGGATTTTCTGAAAAAGTTCAATATCTCCAGTAGTTTTTAAGTTGGCGAGCCAAAAACGTACAAATGCTTGTAAATTCGCGTTTTTAAGCAGAAATTGACGATTTCTTGCTTTTTCGCTTCGCTGGTTTAATGAGAAATCGGATTTTTTGAAAAAGTTCAATATCTTAAGTAGTTTTTAAGTTGGCGAGCCAAAAACGTACAAATGCTTGTAAATTCGCGTTTTTAAGCAGAAATTGACGATTTTTTGCTTTTTCGCTTCGCTGGTTTAATGAGAAATCGGATTTTTTGAAAAAGTTCAATATCTCCAGTAGTTTTTAAGTTGGCGAGCCAAAAACGTACAAATGCTTGTAAATTCGCGTTTTTAAGCAGAAATTGACGATTTCTTGCTTTTTCGCTTCGCTGGTTTAATGAGAAATCGGATTTTTTGAAAAAGTTCAATATCTCCAGTAGTTTTTAAGTTGGCGAGCCAAAAACGTACAAATGCTTGTAAATTCGCGTTTTTAAGCAGAAATTGACGATTTTTTGCTTTTTCGCTTCGCTGGTTTAATGAGAAATCGGATTTTTTGAAAAAGTTCAATATCTCCAGTAGTTTTTAAGTTGGCGAGCCAAAAACGTACAAATGCTTGTAAATTCGCGTTTTTAAGCAGAAATTGACGATTTTTTGCTTTTTCGCTTCGCTGGTTTAATGAGAAATCGGATTTTCTGAAAAAGTTCAATATCTCCAGTAGTTTTTAAGTTGGCGAGCCAAAAACGTACAAATGCTTGTAAATTCGCGTTTTTAAGCAGAAATTGACGATTTCTTGCTTTTTCGCTTCGCTGGTTTAATGAGAAATCGGATTTTTTGAAAAAGTTCAATATCTCCAGTAGTTTTTAAGTTGGCGAGCCAAAAACGTACAAATGCTTGTAAATTAGCGTTTTTAAGCAGAAATTGACGATTTTTTGCTTTTTCGCTTCGCTGGTTTAATGAGAAATCGGATTTTTTGAAAAAGTTCAATATCTCCAGTAGTTTTTAAGTTGGCGAGCCAAAAACGTACAAATGCTTGTAAATTCGCGTTTTCAAGCAGAAATTGACGATTTTTTGCTTTTTCGCTTCGCTGGTTTAATGAGAAATCGGATTTTTTGAAAAAGTTCAATATCTCCAGTAGTTTTTAAGTTGGCGAGCCAAAAACGTACAAATGCTTGTAAATTCGCGTTTTTAAGCAGAAATTGACGATTTTTTGCTTTTTCGCTTCGCTGGTTTAATGAGAAATCGGATTTTTTGAAAAAGTTCAATATCTCCAGTAGTTTTTAAGTTGGCGAGCCAAAAACGTACAAATGCTTGTAAATTCGCGTTTTTAAGCAGAAATTGACGATTTTTTGCTTTTTCGCTTCGCTGGTTTAATGAGAAATCGGATTTTTTGAAAAAGTTCAATATCTCCAGTAGTTTTTAAGTTGGCGAGCCAAAAACGTACAAATGCTTGTAAATTCGCGTTTTTAAGCAGAAATTGACGATTTCTTGCTTTAGCTTCGCTGGTTTAATGAGAAATCGGATTTTTTGAAAAAGTTCAATATCTCCAGTAGTTTTTAAGTTGGCGAGCCAAAAACGTACAAATGCTTGTAAATTCGCGTTTTTAAGCAGAAATTGACGATTTCTTGCTTTTTCGCTTCGCTGGTTTAATGAGAAATCGGATTTTTTGAAAAAGTTCAATATCTCCAGTAGTTTTTAAGTTGGCGAGCCAAAAACGTACAAATGCTTGTAAATTCGCGTTTTTAAGCAGAAATTGACGATTTCTTGCTTTTTCGCTTCGCTGGTTTAATGAGAAATCGGATTTTTTGAAAAAGTTCAATATCTCCAGTAGTTTTTAAGTTGGCGAGCCAAAAATGTACAAATGCTTGTAAATTCGCGTTTTTAAGCAGAAATTGACGATTTCTTGCTTTTTCGCTTCGCTGGTTTAATGAGAAATCGGAGTTTTTGAAAAAGTTCAATATCTCCAGTAGTTTTTAAGTTGGCGAGCCAAAAACGTACAAATGCTTGTAAATTCGCGTTTTTAAGCAGAAATTGACGATTTCTTGCTTTTTCGCTTCGCTGGTTTAATGAGAAATCGGATTTTTTGAAAAAGTTCAATATCTCCAGTAGTTTTTAAGTTGGCGAGCCAAAAACGTACAAATGCTTGTAAATTCGTGTTTTTAAGCAGAAATTGACGCTTTTTGGCTTTTTCGCTTCGCTGGTTTAATGAGAAATCGGATTTTTTGAAAAAGTTCAGTATCTCCAGTAGTTTTTAAGTTGGCGAGCCAAAAACGTACAAATGCTTGTAAATTCGCGTTTTTAAGCAGAAATTGACGATTTTTTGCTTTTTCGCTTCGCTGGTTTAATGAGAAATCGGATTTTTTGAAAAAGTTCAATATCTCCAGTAGTTTTTAAGTTGGCGAGCCAAAAACGTACAAATGCTTGTAAATTCGCGTTTTTAAGCAGAAATTGACGATTTTTTGCTTTTTCGCTTCGCTGGTTTAATGAGAAATCGGATTTTTTGAAAAAGTTCAATATCTCCAGTAGTTTTTAAGTTGGCGAGCCAAAAACGTACAAATGCTTGTAAATTCGCGTTTTTAAGCAGAAATTGACGATTTCTTGCTTTTTCGCTTCGCTGGTTTAATGAGAAATCGGATTTTTTGAAAAAGTTCAATATCTCCAGTAGTTTTTAAGTTGGCGAGCCAAAAACGTACAAATGCTTGTAAATTCGCGATTTTTAAGCAGAAATTGACGATTTCTTGCTTTTTCGCTTCGCTGGTTTAATGAGAAATCGGATTTTTTGAAAAAGTTCAATATCTCCAGTAGTTTTTAAGTTGGCGAGCCAAAAACGTACAAATGCTTGTAAATTCGCGTTTTTAAGCAGAAATTGACGATTTCTTGCTTTTTCGCTTCGCTGGTTTAATGAGAAATCGGATTTTTTGAAAAAGTTCAATATCTCCAGTAGTTTTTAAGTTGGCGAGCCAAAAACGTATAAATGCTTGTAAATTCGCGTTTTTAAGCAGAAATTGACGATTTCTTGCTTTTTCGCTTCGCTGGTTTAATGAGAAATCGGATTTTTTGAAAAAGTTCAATATCTCCAGTAGTTTTTAAGTTGGCGAGCCAAAAACGTACAAATGCTTGTAAATTCGCGTTTTTAAGCAGAAATTGACGATTTCTTGCTTTTTCGCTTCGCTGGTTTAATGAGAAATCGGATTTTTTGAAAAAGTTCAATATCTCCAGTAGTTTTTAAGTTGGCGAGCCAAAAACGTACAAATGCTTGTAAATTCGCGTTTTTAAGCAGAAATTGACGATTTCTTGCTTTTTCGCTTCGCTGGTTTAATGAGAAATCGGATTTTTTGAAAAAGTTCAATATCTCCAGTAGTTTTTAAGTTGGCGAGCTAAAAACGTACAAATGCTTGTAAATTCGCGTTTTTAAGCAGAAATTGACGATTTTTTGCTTTTTCGCTTCGCTGGTTTAATGAGAAATGGGATTTTTTGAAAAAGTTCAGTATCTCCAGTAGTTTTTAAGTTGGCGAGCCAAAAACGTACAAATGCTTGTAAATTCGCGTTTTTAAGCAGAAATTGACGATTTTTTGCTTTTTCGCTTCGCTGGTTTAATGAGAAATCGGATTTTTTGAAAAAGTTTAATATCTCCAGTAGTTTTTAAGTTGGCGAGCCAAAAACGTACAAATGCTTGTAAATTCGCGTTTTTAAGCAGAAATTGACGATTTCTTGCTTTTTCGCTTCGCTGGTTTAATGAGAAATCGGATTTTTTGAAAAAGTTCAATATCTTCAGTAGTTTTTAAGTTGGCGAGCCACAAACGTACAAATGCTTGTAAATTCGCGTTTTTAAGCAGAAATTGACGATTTCTTGCTTTTTCGCTTCGCTGGTTTAATGAGAAATCGGATTTTTTGAAAAAGTTCAATATCTCCAGTAGTTTTTAAGTTGGCGAGCCAAAAACGTACAAATGCTTGTAAATTCGCGTTTTTAAGCAGAAATTGACGATTTCTTGCTTTTTCGCTTCGCTGGTTTAATGAGAAATCGGATTTTTTGAAAAAGTTCAATATCTCCAGTAGTTTTTAAGTTGGCGAGCCAAAAACGTACAAATGCTTGTAAATTCGCGTTTTTAAGCAGAAATTGACGATTTTTTGCTTTTTCGCTTCGCTGGTTTAATGAGAAATCGGATTTTTTGAAAAAGTTCAGTATCTCCAGTAGTTTTTAAGTTGGCGAGCCAAAAACGTACAAATGCTTGTAAATTCGCGTTTTTAAGCAGAAATTGACGATTTTTTGCTTTTTCGCTTCGCTGGTTTAATGAGAAATCGGATTTTTTGAAAAAGTTCAATATCTCCAGTAGTTTTTAAGTTGGCGAGCCAAAAACGTACAAATGCTTGTAAATTCGCGTTTTTAAGCAGAAATTGACGATTTCTTGCTTTTTCGCTTCGCTGGTTTAATGAGAAATCGGATTTTTTGAAAAAGTTCAATATCTCCAGTAGTTTTTAAGTTGGCGAGCCAAAAACGTACAAATGCTTGTAAATTCGCGTTTTTAAGCAGAAATTGACGATTTCTTGCTTTTTCGCTTCGCTGGTTTAATGAGAAATCGGATTTTTTAAAAAAGTTCAATATCTCCAGTAGTTTTTAAGTTGGCGAACCAAAAACGTATAAATGCTTGTAAATTCGCGTTTTTAAGCAGAAATTGACGATTTCTTGCTTTTTCGCTTCGCTGGTTTAATGAGAAATCGGATTTTTTGAAAAAGTTCAATATCTCCAGTAGTTTTTAAGTTGGCGAGCCAAAAACGTACAAATGCTTGTAAATTCGCGTTTTTAAGCAGAAATTGACGATTTCTTGCTTTTTCGCTTCGCTGGTTTAATGAGAAATCGGATTTTTTGAAAAAGTTCAATATCTCCAGTAGTTTTTAAGTTGGCGAGCCAAAAACGTACAAATACTTGTAAATTCGCGTTTTTAAGCAGAAATTGACGATTTCTTGCTTTTTCGCTTCGCTGGTTTAATGAGAAATGGGATTTTTTGAAAAAGTTCAGTATCTCCAGTAGTTTTTAAGTTGGCGAGCCAAAAACGTACAAATGCTTGTAAATTCGCGTTTTTAAGCAGAAATTGACGATTTCTTGCTTTTTCGCTTCGCTGGTTTAATGAGAAATCGGATTTTTTGAAAAAGTTCAATATCTCCAGTAGTTTTTAAGTTGGCGAGCCAAAAACGTACAAATGCTTGTAAATTCGCGTTTTTAAGCAGAAATTGACGAGTTCTTGCTTTTTCGCTTCGCTGGTTTAATGAGAAAACGGATTTTTTGAAAAAGTTCAATATCTCCAGTAGTTTTTAAGTTGGCGAGCCAAAAACGTACAAATGCTTGTAAATTCGCGTTTTTAAGCAGAAATTGACGATCTCTTGCTTTTTCGCTTCGCTGGTTTAATGAGAAATCGGATTTTTTGAAAAAGTTCAATATCTCCAGTAGTTTTTAAGTTGGCGAGCCAAAAACGTACAAATGCTTGTAAATTCGCGTTTTTAAGCAGAAATTGACGATTTCTTGCTTTTTCGCTTCGCTGGTTTAATGAGAAATCGGATTTTTTGAAAAAGTTCAATATCTCCAGTAGTTTTTAAGTTGGCGAGCCAAAAACGTACAAATGCTTGTAAATTCGCGTTTTTAAGCAGAAATTGACGATTTTTTGCTTTTTCGCTTCGCTGGTTTAATGAGAAATGGGATTTTTTGAAAAAGTTCAGTATCTCCAGTAGTTTTTAAGTTGGCGAGCCAAAAACGTACAAATGCTTGTAAATTCGCGTTTTTAAGCAGAAATTGACGATTTTTTGCTTTTTCGCTTCGCTGGTTTAATGAGAAATCGGATTTTTTGAAAAAGTTTAATATCTCCAGTAGTTTTTAAGTTGGCGAGCCAAAAACGTACAAATGCTTGTAAATTCGCGTTTTTAAGCAGAAATTGACGATTTCTTGCTTTTTCGCTTCGCTGGTTTAATGAGAAATCGGATTTTTTGAAAAAGTTCAATATCTCCAGTAGTTTTTAAGTTGGCGAGCCAAAAACGTACAAATGCTTGTAAATTCGCGTTTTTAAGCAGAAATTGACGATTTCTTGCTTTTTCGCTTCGCTGGTTTAATGAGAAATCGGATTTTTTGAAAAAGTTGAATATCTCCAGTAGTTTTTAAGTTGACGAGCCAAAAACGTACAAATGCTTGTAAATTCGCGTTTTTAAGCAGAAATTGACGATTTCTTGCTTTTTCGCTTCGCTGGTTTAATGAGAAATCGGATTTTTTGAAAAAGTTCAATATCTCCAGTAGTTTTAAGTTGGCGAGCCAAAAACGTACAAATGCTTGTAAATTCGCGTTTTTAAGCAGAAATTGACGATTTTTTGCTTTTTCGCTTCGCTGGTTTAATGAGAAATCGGATTTTTTGAAAAAGTTCAATATCTCCAGTAGTTTTTAAGTTGGCGAGCCAAGAACGTACAAATGCTTGTAAATTCGCGTTTTTAAGCAGAAATTGACGATTTTTTGCTTTTTCGCTTCGCTGGTTTAATGAGAAATCGGATTTTTTGAAAAAGTTCAATATCTCCAGTAGTTTTTAAGTTGGCGAGCCAAAAACGTACAAATGCTTGTAAATTCGCGTTTTTAAGCAGAAATTGACGATTTCTTGCTTTTTCGCTTCGCTGGTTTAATGAGAAATCGGATTTTTTGAAAAAGTTCAATATCTCCAGTAGTTTTTAAGTTGGCGAGCCAAAAACGTACAAATGCTTGTAAATTCGCGTTTTTAAGCAGAAATTGACGATTTTTTGCTTTTTCGCTTCGCTGGTTTAATGAGAAATCGGATTTTTTGAAAAAGTTCAATATCTCCAGTAGTTTTTAAGTTGGCGAGCCAAAAACGTACAAATGCTTGTAAATTCGCGTTTTTAAGCAGAAATTGACGATTTTTTGCTTTTTCGCTTCGCTGGTTTAATGAGAAATCGGATTTTTTGAAAAAGTTCAATATCTCCAGTAGTTTTTAAGTTGGCGAGCCAAAAACGTACAAATGCTTGTAAATTCGCGTTTTTAAGCAGAAATTGACGATTTTTTGCTTTTTCGCTTGGCTGGTTTAATGAGAAATCGGATTTTTTGAAAAAGTTCAATATCTCCAGTAGTTTTTAAGTTGGCGAGCCAAAAACGTACAAATGCTTGTAAATTCGCGTTTTTAAGCAGAAATTGACGATTTCTTGCTTTTTCGCTTCGCTGGTTTAATGAGAAATCGGATTTTTTGAAAAAGTTCAATATCTCCAGTAGTTTTTAAGTTGGCGAGCCAAAAACGTACAAATGCTTGTAAATTCGCGTTTTTAAGCAGAAATTGACGATTTCTTGCTTTTTCGCTTCGCTGGTTTAATGAGAAATCGGATTTTTTGAAAAAGTTCAATATCTCCAGTAGTTTTTAAGTTGGCGAGCCAAAAACGTACAAATGCTTGTAAATTCGCGTTTTTAAGCAGAAATTGACGATTTCTTGCTTTTTCGCTTCGCTGGTTTAATGAGAAATCGGATTTTTTGAAAAAGTTCAATATCTCCAGTAGTTTTAAGTTGGCGAGCCAAAAACGTACAAATGCTTGTAAATTCGCGTTTTTAAGCAGAAATTGACGATTTTTTGCTTTTTCGCTTCGCTGGTTTAATGAGAAATGGGATTTTTTGAAAAAGTTCAGTATCTCCAGTAGTTTTTAAGTTGGCGAGCCAAAAACGTACAAATGCTTGTAAATTCGCGTTTTTAAGCAGAAATTGACGATTTTTTGCTTTTTCGCTTCGCTGGTTTAATGAGAAATCGGATTTTTTGAAAAAGTTTAATATCTCCAGTAGTTTTTAAGTTGGCGAGCCAAAAACGTACAAATGCTTGTAAATTCGCGTTTTTAAGCAGAAATTGACGATTTCTTGCTTTTTCGCTTCGCTGGTTTAATGAGAATCGGATTTTTTTGAAAAAGTTCAATATCTCCAGTAGTTTTTAAGTTGGCGCGCCAAAAACGTACAAATGCTTGTAATTCGCGTTTTTAAGCAGAAATTGACGAGTTCTTGCTTTTTCGCTTCGCTGGTTTAATGAGAAATCGGATTTTTTGAAAAAGTTCAATATCTCCAGTAGTTTTTAAGTTGGCGAGCCAAAAACGTACAAATGCTTGTAAATTCGCGTTTTTAAGCAGAAATTGACGATTTCTTGCTTTTTCGCTTCGCTGGTTTAATGAGAAATCGGATTTTTTGAAAAAGTTCAATATCTCCAGTAGTTTTTAAGTTGGCGAGCCAAAACGTACAAATGCTTGTAAATTCGCGTTTTTAAGCAGAAATTGACGATTTCTTGCTTTTTCGCTTCGCTGGTTTAATGAGAAATCGGATTTTTTGAAAAAGTTCAATATCTCCAGTAGTTTTTAAGTTGGCGAGCCAAAAACGTACAAATGCTTGTAAATTCGCGTTTTTAAGCAGAAATTGACGATTTTTTGCTTTTTCGCTTCGCTGGTTTAATGAGAAATGGATTTTTTGAAAAAGTTCAGTATCTCCAGTAGTTTTTAAGTTGGCGAGCCAAAAACGTACAATGCTTGTAAATTCGCGTTTTAAGCAGAAATTGACGATTTTTTGCTTTTTCGCTTCGCTGGTTTAATGAGAAATCGGATTTTTTGAAAAAGTTTAATATCTCCAGTAGTTTTTAAGTTGGCGAGCCAAA
>CAWYQG010000034.1:0-65000 GCA_963966155.1 Clivina fossor
CCATTCGGTAATTAGATCTTGCAATCTACATAAAAAGAAGTAAAAGATTCAGAAATAATAATGTATATTACAATCAAAACAAATTATTTCAATCTTACAATTTCTGGCATAATTGCTTCGAATTTATCTACGAAACGTTTGCCATCTGAATCCAGATTAAGTATATTGAATAATGCATTTCCATCACTCGTACATAATTGACAAAGTTGCATAAAACCACTCATGATTAAAAATAAATTTTCTACCAAACAAGCTTCTTACAATCAGTAAAACATAAAAATATTTTATTTAATAGTATTAGAGGTTAACTTAGGAAAATCTGACAGAAATCCAGTTGGCCAGATGAATTTTGTGCAATATTTCTAGTATACGAAGAAGAATAAAAAGCACCCTCTTTTTTAGTTGAACGCACCCACAGAAATAGTGGACAATATATTTTTATCATTTGTACATAAATGATAATGTTGCAAAAAAACTATTTATGATTACAAATAAATATTCTAGCAAAGAAAGATTTTTACTATAAGTAAAATCTAAAAATATTATATTTGACAGTATTCCAGGTTGACTTACAAAAATATGTTACAAATACAGTTGGCCAGCAAAATTTTGGGTAATGTTTGATGTATAAGAAAAAGAAGAATTGATTATATATTTTCAAATATGTACATGTTGATTTTATAGAAATTAGAAAACAATATTCCAGATACCATTTAAATTTTGTTATTTTGAAAATCAGAATGATTGAAATAGATTTCATCAAAATATAACAAAAACCCGTATAGTGAACATTAGCTAATATTTATAATACAAAATTTAACTGATCAACTACTGAGCTGACAGTGACGTCATTAGTCAGATATTAGGTGGCGTTTAGTCAATTAGATATATAAAATAGCTATATATTGTTAGTATTACTGCTTATACATATAAAATATTGTAAAAACATTAATTACTGTAATTATAATTATAATAATATAATTATAATTATAAAATAAATATTAAAAATTATTACTTAATTATAAAATGATATATTAATTATACAATGCATATGTGCATATGTGAATTTAATACAAAACAAAATTAAAAACGAGAATGTCTTTGTTCCTGTTCCTGATTGTTTATGTATGTAAATATTGCTAAATATTGAGTGTGCAAACCATGGATCATTTATATGATCATTATATGATCTATGGTGCAAACGCACCATTAGCGCAGCGGTTGCTTTCAAAATTTATTACTTCTCTAGGCGTAGGCGATATCAATTGGTCCCACCCCTCCATTATTTCTGTGGGTGCGTTCAATAAAATACGTTGTCGTTTATTCTTCTTTTTCTTATATTAGAAATATTACATAAAATTCATCAATAAATAAATACTATTATTTTAAGTATTTTTTAAATAATTAAATACTACTAATCATATAATTAAAGAATATTAAGCAAATATATTTAAGCAACTAGCAAATAATATAACAAAGAAATATATATTATAAACTCTGTCCTGTTTTACAAAAAAAGTTTGGGCACCACTGACGTGTAGTCACTAGAGACAATTCCTAAAGAATCTTGTCACATGTTAACTGGTTTATTGGTTATTTGTGTATTTAATATTGATATTTACTTATAATAAAACTATATAAACTCTTGAAAATACAAAAAGATAAACATGTTTATGTTTACAAAGGTCTGTCGCTTATGTATTACTAACAAAGATATCTCGTCAGATTTGACCAATTACAATTCACCTAACCTTACTTTATTCGACAAACTAAATCAAATTGCGCCAGGACTTGTAAGTATTATATTTTAGTATTTAATATTTTATATTAAATTTATGTGTTTTTAGCTAAAAGTAAATAATAATTTACCGAATGGCATATGCAACACCTGCATTGTTCAGTTAAACCAAAGTTACAAATTTCTACAGAGCTGTTTATGTTCGCAAAAAATTCTAGAAAAGTATTTAGAGCAATTGCAAAATGGACTACATGCAGAACAAAGTGAAAATTATGAAATTGTAATAAATGCAATAAAATTGGAACAAAATAATGCAATCAACTACATGAATGATATGAATATAGAACAAACTAATGAAGACTTACATAATACATTTGCGAATTATGAGGAAGAAGTGGTTATTATGGAACAAGAAAATATTGTTGGTGGTTCCGAATCTATTCACGTAAATTTTGAAGATGATGGTAAAGTAGAAGAAACGGATATTAACCATTATCTTCCAAATGTCAAGACAGAACCAATTGAAGAGGGTTACGCTGACACTATTGATATAGATATTGATATAAACGTAAAAAGAGAATTGGAATGTCCGAGTGAAGACGTAATCGCATTACTAACTGATATAAAACAAGAAATTACTGAAGAAAATCGCAATGAAAGTAATATTAACAATGATTATTTTACCGAAGTAGATGTTGAACACGAAATTAAAACTGAAGAGCATGAAATTAAAGGTTTTAAATTTTGTGGTTTTAATTCTGCCGATTGTAGATTGGCAAACAATATTAAAATGAAATATAATTTAAAATTGGAACGCTTGCGAGACAATACAATACTTAAGGCTGATGTCGAAAATACTGAAATTAACAAACAAACTGCTAATAGTAACGATTGTTTACAACCTGGAACATCTTTTGGGAACAGTCGCAGTTGTGGAGAATCTGTCAGTGATGATTCTAATTTAAAAACATTCAGTCAGAGACGCACAGAAAAGAAACAGTACCAATGTGAAATATGTGAAAAAGTTTTGTCAAGAAAATTCAATTTGGAAGTACATATGCGTATACATACAAAGGAGAAACCTTATAAATGTGAAATTTGTAATAAAAGTTTTAGTCAAAAGAACACTTTAAAAGATCATATGCTTACGCATACAAAGGAGAAACCTTATAAATGTGAAATTTGTAATAAAAGTCTCAGTCGTAAATTCAGTTTAAAATTACATATGCGTTCTCATACACAGGAGAAACCTTATAAATGTGAAATTTGTAATAAGACTTTTACTGATAACAGCAATTTAAAAGTACATATACGTACACATGCAAAGGACAAACCTTATAAATGTGAAATTTGTAATAAAAGTTTTAGTCGAAAGGAAAATTTAAAATTACATATGCTTACGCATACAAAGGAGAAACCTTATAAATGTGAAATTTGTAGTAAAAGTCTCAGTCGTAAATTCAGTTTAAAATTACATATGCGTTCTCATACACAGGAGTAACCTTATAAATGTGAAATTTGTAATAAGAGTTTTCGTCAAAAGAGCAATTTAAAAACACATATTAGACGTACACATTTACAAAAGAAATCTTTAATGTGAAATTTGCATAAAACTTTTTTACTAACAGTAGCAACTTGAAACAACATTTTTAGACACACATCTAAGAATACATCTATTTTATTTATACTTTTATGTTATATGTTAAAATAATTATGACAAAAAATAAAATTGTATTTGGAAACAACTAATAAAATGTACTATAGAATATAAATATTAGTAAAAAAATTATTAAAATTTTGTAAAAAATGTTTATAAGTTTATTATTTCTTGAAGTTTTTGTTTTTGTGTGGTATTCCTACTCAAATATACTTAACACTAAAATTACAAAAAATATTAGTGCTTTTTAAAATACAGCTAGAGATGGCAGATAAAACCAATCTGGTTGAAACAATGCTCGTTTTTCATCTAATTTTAGCCCCAGTGGTTTTTATTGAAAATATTCAAAAATCATGGTCATTTAAGAAATATTATCAAAAAGTATTGTTATTAAATAAAAATTAAACATATATATGTATATATATATATATATATATATATATATATATATATATATATATATATTAGTTTTAGTGACTGTAAATATTTATATTATTAGTTATAATTTTAACTCTGCCATTTGCCTGATCAAGGAAATAAATTTTTTCCGAAAGCTTGCATTTTGAATTGAGTTGTTTTTATTTTTGACTGAAAATCCCACAAAACTAATAATATATATATATATATATATATATATATATATATATATATATATATATATATATATATATATATATAAATATCAGATTATATACATGCATTTTTATAAACATATTCGTTCTCATATAAATTGAAAACCTTATAAATGCGAAATATGTGAGAGAACTTTTACTGTAAGTGAAAGTTTAAGAAGACATCCATTTTCATACAAAAAAGAAATCTGATCAATGCGAAATGGAAAACTTTTCTTCATAGCAGAAATTAAAAAAAAACATTTTCGAATTCATAATATAACGATTCAATTGTTGTAGTTCCCTTTTTATTAGTCATTAATATTTAAATATTGTTAAACCTCATTCAGACTGTTTTTTCGCGAACGAAATCAGTGTTTTGTTTTAGCACAAACTAATAGTTCTAAACCAAACTACATATGAGCTTGTATTTAATTTTTTTTAGCAAATTTTGTTTCACCGCAGATAAAGTCTGGCCTGGTCAGAAACTTTGGTTATGCATTCCTAATACAAAATGAAAGTCCAAATTGTTTATTGTGACAAGATAACAGTTTGTTTTTTTAAATTTTATTATTATTAAATATGTAAAATATATTAAATGTTATTTATAATAACTTTCAACTTAATGAATAAATCAATATTATTATGTAATAAGTATTCATAAGTTGTTTAAACTGTATTTAGTAATATGAATAAAATATTTTTTCTTCAAAGCTATATTAATGTTAATATTACGTTACCATATTAGCTATGTAGAAAGAGGTCATTATGTTACTAGTACAATAATGACATTATTATGCAGCAGTTGATTATTACATATATACATCACTGGAGACAGCACCAAACATAACTACGATGTCAAGTGTATTTAATTCATGGACTAGGTATAGAAGGAAGACTGGTAATGCGTATACTAAAGCATTGAAAGAAATTGTTGAAAGATCTTTCAACACTTTGATCGAGCGACTAAGACTGGAGGAAGATAGACTCAACGAATACGAGCAGCCAAGCGGATCAACGTCGCACAGCGCAATCGTTGTCAAAACCAGGACAAAAAGCCAAGACACGGGAAAACGGGACAAGGGAAAATATTGAAATACACATTTTATTCCATTTCGTTAATTCAATTTAATTAACTTTTGAATTATTTTTAACATAACATTGTAAAAAATCTTACAGAACTCATTATATTAAAATAAAATAGCTTTAGGTTCTACTTCTGTATTAATATTTATTAATTACCAACGTTTCGACGAACTCAGGAAAAAAGACAGAAAATTACTGTAAATGATATTTGTATGATTTATCCTGATGAAGACATACGTTGAGTTTGTCGAAACGTCGATTATTAATAATAATGTAATAACGAACTAATAAAGAAAAAAATCTCAAAAAAGTATTGTATAGTAAATAGTACAGATCAAGACAAGCAAGTAGAGCCAGGAAAAGATGGAAGGACAGTGTTGCTGAAGATGCAAAACAATAGGAATTAGGAGTTGGAGAAGAACAGCTAGTAATATAGTGTTACCTAACTACATTAATATTACAATTACAATTACAATTACAATTACGTTGTACATTCTTAATCAGATATGCAATTTTTTTTAAGTATTTGGATTGCTCAAACTAAAACGGTAGTCTGATTGAGACTAATGTTTTTAATTTCTACAAAAATCTAAATGTATTTGAAAATTTATAACACAATATGAAATGACAATAAACTTTATTTTTGCATTCCCAATACAAATTGAAATTTTCAGTCTTCATTGTGAGAAGAAGATAACAAGTTTGTTGATATTCTCATGCAAAGATGATAGTACTTGCCCCAATCAATTTTTAAATATTTTTTAATTTGTATTAATTTTATTATTATTAAATATGTAAAATATATTAAATGTTATTTATAATAAAATTCAAATTAATCAATAAATCAACATTATTATGTAATATGTATTCATAAGTTGTTTCAACTTTATTAATATGAATAAAATATTTTTTCCTCAAGCGTATTATAATGTTAATATTACGTTACCATATTGCCTATATAGAAAAAGGTCATTAAGTTACTAGTACGATAATGATATGATAATGCAGCATTTGATTATTAATTATAATATACATCACTGGTGGCAGCACCAAACATAACTACAACATAAATAACAATAGGAATATTTTTTACCAAAAGTTGGTCACATTGGCCACATTACATAATAATTAAGTATTTAAATTTTTTAAACATAAATATTTGTTTAAAACTCAATAAAATATTGCTAAAATAAAATTGAATATATTTGTAAAGGTTGGCAAAGTGCAAAAATAAAATTATAATCCTATTTATTATTGAAATTTGGAGAAGCTAAACCGAAAATTTGATTAAACTAAAGTATTAAATATTAAATAAAATTTTATTCAAAAACTTGGCAGCACTGTATTACATAAAATTACATATTTGTTATGGATGTACCAGAAGAATTTGTCTTGAAAATTTGATTAAAATCGTATAAATAGTATAGTCAAAATAAAATATTAAAAATTTATTTAAATAAATTTAACAAAACAGCTTAAGAATATGTTTTTGAAATTCTTATAAAAACTAAGTGAATATTTTCTGAAAATTGTATTGAATTCAGATAAATAGTATAGCACGTAATATATACACGTACAAGAGACTGCGTATGTTTTTTTTTTTTTTAATATTTTATAGACATATCCTTGTTTGTTTGTATATTCTATATTCTAG
Organism: Clivina fossor; assembly: GCA_963966155.1. Taxonomy (NCBI): domain Eukaryota; kingdom Metazoa; phylum Arthropoda; class Insecta; order Coleoptera; family Carabidae; genus Clivina; species Clivina fossor. The sequence goes on from CAWYQG010000034.1 coordinate 6,747, forward strand.
TATATTCGATATATTTATAATTTATCGATAATATATTTATCAATATATATTTATCAATATAAAACAGCCGTAAATCCATATTTGTCAATTTAAAAAACAAGATTAGAAATACATGAGTAACCCCATATATAGACCACTTTGACATTATCACATAAATGATAAGAAATAGAAATAATTCTTTTTTCACAGAAAGTTGGCAACACTGTATTTTATTAATATATAATATTATAGGCGCTAGGAGTATTTTCTGTAAAAACTTGATTAAAATTGGATAAATAATGCGGGCATAATAAATTTTTTTAAAAAAATTATAAATTTTTTCTCGGAAAGTTGGCAACCCTGTATTTTAGTAAAATTATATAATTTATGTAGACGCTAGAGATTTTTTCTGTAAAAATTTGATTAAAATCGAATAAATAATGTTTCCAAAATAAATTTTTGAAAATTTTAGTAAATTTTTCTCGGAAAATTGACAAAACTGAATTTTATTAAAAATTACGTAGTTTATGTGGGCACTAGGGATATCTTTTCTGAAAATTTGATGAAAATCGGATAAATAATGTAGCTACAATAAATTTTTTAAAACTTTAGTAATTTTTTTCTCGGAAAGTTGACATTACTGGAAAAAAATAAAACCACATGACCATTTTGGGAACTAGGCAAATTTATCCTGAAAATTTCATTAAAATCGGTTGAACCGTCTAGAAGAAGTTGCGATCACAAAATTTTGAATGACGACCGAGCTGACTACGCGACGCACATTCATACGCTCACATAAACTAAATTCAGATTCGTCATCTAGAGGCTATATGAAGGATTTCTATAATTATTTTTTTTTAAATGTTACAGACCCCGTACCAAACGCTATACCACTTTTCCTTGCAGTCAAAGTGGTAAAAAAAAGACGGTGAATAGTAATTTTTTCATGTATTGTATTTTTATTTGAATCATAATTTCATTAAATATGTTTGTTTTACATTAATGTTATGCGGATAATGTAGCTTTTACTGTATATATTTAGAATTTTTCAAAAAAATTAGTTTTTATTAATATGTGACCAGCATTACTTCTGTGTATTACAGAAACAATAAATATCAAATGTCATTTTTACCACTTTGACTGCAAGGAAAAAGTGGTATAGCGGTTGGTACGGTGTCTGTAACATTTAAAAAAAAAATTGTGTATAGAAATCCATCATATAGCCTTTAGATGACGAATCTGAACTTAGTTTATGTGGTTGTATCGATGTGCGTCGTCAGCTCGCTCGCGCGGTCGTAAGTCAAAATTTTGTGGCCGTAACTCTTCCTAGACGGTTCAACGGATTTTAATGAAATTTTCAGGATAAATTTGTCTAGTGCCTAAGAATGTCATGTGGTTTTGGTTTTTTCCAGTAATGCCAACTATCCGATAAAAAAATTACTAAAATTTTTAAAAATTCATATTGGCTACATTAGTTTTCCGATTTTGATCAAATTTTATTAATATCCAGTGTTGCCAATTTTCCGAGAAAAAAATTACTAAAGTTTTTAAAAATATATTATGGCCATGATATTTAACCGATTTTACTCAAATTTTCACAAAAAATTCTTTTAGTAATCATATAATTTATGTAATTTTAACAAAATACAGTGTTGCCAATTTTCCGAGAAAAAAATGTACTAAAATTTTTAAAAATTTATTATGATCACTTTATTTAACCGATTTTAATCAAATTTTCATAAAAGATTTTTTTAGTGCCTAAATAAATTATGCAATTTTAACAAAATACAGTATTGCCAACTATAAATTTTTTTAAAATTTATTGTGGCTACACATTATTTATTCAATTTTGATTAAATTTTCAGAAAAGTTTCTTCTAGTGCCCACATAAATTATAATATTATTAAAATACAATAAGAAATGTCAAAGTGGTCTGTATATGGGTTTACCCATATACTTCTAATCTTGTTTTTACTTGGCTTGAGACTGACATCACAAAGTAGGAATCAAGTTAAATTTTTGGAGGTAAATTACGCCCATCAAATGACCTTAGTCACATCTCTCGCGTTATGAAAATTCACAACAGGGATTGGGTTGATTTTATCATTTGATTTAAAACACAATTTTAATCGTTTGATTTCTTTAATATTAACCAATGATTTAAATCAATTTTAATTAATTACTTTTTTAACTAAATTTGATTTCTAATAATTATTTAATTAAAATATTGTGCTATATCTAGCATAATATAAATATTAAAACAAAAATGTATAAATTATTGACTGTCAAAGTATCACATCGTATGATCAATTACGTAAACAAAAACAACCAAACTAGTAATGAAAAATTTTGATGCATCTATGTGTGTTTGCAATGCAACCCCCCCCCCCGCATCGTCAGCGTTTCAATACATTAGTTGAATGGAGTTAAAAAAAATTAGTTTATGTTTGGACAATTTTAAGTGAAATGCAATATATGTAATAATATGCCTAGAACAAAGCTAGCACACGCAACTATATGTATTTTATATTTCTTACATTTTCTTTCAAATATTGCAGGCAACAATGATAACTTTATTGAGGATACTAATTAATAGAAAAGAAATGGGTATATTATCTGTTTTTATCTTTTTCTCTACTTACTGAATAATAAAGGACAGATTTTTGCGGACATTAGCAACAAATAAATCGCTATAAGAGCTGCTCTAGAGAAGTTTGTGATTTCTCATACGATCGATTGTGACGTCAGTGTCAATTCGGAAAAAATACTATAACATCACTAAAACAGTCATAAGATCTTTTATCTTGCCCACCCTGTATTTCATATTTCACATACGTATTTTTTGGATCGTTTAGGTTCTTGGGGGAGGGGGGTTTGAAGGTCAACCCCCCCCTAACACCCCAATAGCTACGCCACTGGATTCAAGTGCTTATTCGGGTATTTATTGAGGTCATTGTTAAAAGGATATTATTTATTTATTTGTTCTACAAATTGATTTTCAAATCTAAATTGCGTACAATTCCTGTTTCAGTGAGAAGGCACTTATTTTGTTACCTAGTAACTTGTTTCTTTGTTCTGTTTATTAATTATATATATATCATTTGTATCATTTTTGCTGATGATGATGATGTATGTAGAGTACGTCTAAACGTCGAATTTTATATAAAATTAATATAAAGCTAAATCCTAAAGTTTTTTTATTTTACCATAATAAGTTCTGAAAGATTTTTTACTATATCTAATAAAACTGTAGAAACAATGATACATACCTCTTCGCTGTCCCATACATCGAAGTTGAGCAAAGAAATCATTAGGTCTACCTTCAAAATCATTATTTGTAAATATAGTTTTAATTGCTTCATATCCAAAAGCTACACAAACTGGTTGACCGCCTAATTTTAAACCTAACACATCTGTTTTGTACTGTTTTGCTAATTCGGAAAGTGCTAAATATTGTGCACAAAATTGCTTACTTTGCTTTTACAATTCACTTGCACAACCAATTATTGGTTGCCAATCTGGTCCTATATATGTGTTCAAATAAAACGGATTTAGGTTATAGTTCTGTATTAATAAATATTTATACAAAACTACAACCTATAACCGATTTATTTTAATAGAATGAGTTCTGAAAGATGTTTTACTATGTTAAAACTATAACGTTTTGTTTTTAAACAATATTTTTTTATATAATTAACTTTGTTAAAGTGTTTATGATAACATTGGCTGTAGGTATACCTTTTTATTTAACTGAATCGGTAAATTACTATGCTAGACGAGAATTTGTATATTATAAATGTTTGCTTGTTCTAACACAAAAACAAACACACACTGATTAACTATTGATTATAAATTGGAGCCTTACAATACTGATAATAATTTAAATTGACATTTTGATAAATTTTTATTTTTCAATCAAATTACAAATTAATATATTTTTTTTCAAAATAAATTAAATTATTAATATTAATATTTCTTTATGAATATAAATGACAGTAGATTATTTACAAATAATAATAATAATATTTATTATACATTACATACATACATACAGAATCACGCCATATATTCAAAAGGGTGTGGCACAAACTCTTTCCATTATCCCGAAATCAGCCTACATCCCTATCCAAACAAGCAACTTTAGCTTCATTCACATTCATAATTCCTTTTCTATTCCTACTAGTTGGAAATTTCCGCTCACTCAAACGTATATACTTTCAAATTTATTCATATAACTCTTTTTAACAAAAAGTTCATTGGGCATTCGCTCAAGATGTCCGAACTTTTTTAACTGATTAACACCAACTTTTGCTGCAACATTTTTTTCAATTTCACATTCATCATACACTAATCTATTTCGTACTCGATTTTTCTTATTTATACCACACACCCCAAGTAAAAATCTCATTTCTACAGCAGTCATTTTTTATGCTTTTGCAGCCAAACCCAACATTCACTACCATATATCAACGTAGGCAACAAAACATCATTGTATATACTCAAACGGGCTTTTTTGGGAACATTTACATTTTTAGCAAAAGTTTCCAAAGCACTTAAAACCTTACAATCGGCGCTAATAGAAAACTCATGTAAATACAATTAATTATAAAAATGAAAAACTTAAAAAAAATACAAAAATAAAATGGTGATAAATTAAACGGTTTTATGTTTAAGTACTGTATTAATATTAATTTATGGTCGACGTTTCTACGAACTAAACGTCCGGCTTTATCAGGAAAAAAGATACTTCTTTTTTGTTGAAGATGTACGTTGAGTACGTCGAAACGTTAACTATTAATTAACATTAATACAGAACCTAAGCCTAGAGCCGTTTTATTTTAATATAATTAATTCTGAAAGATTTTTTACTATATTTTTTTAATACTTTTTTTATTAATTAATCGAGAAGGATTATAATGAGTATTCCATTGAAGCTATATTACATGTATGTTGTACGAATTAGTTGTTGGCAAATTATGATTCGTGGGTCATTTAATATCTCGCCCAAACCTTCGGGGGTGATATTTTTGTAAGTAAATCTTTAAATCAGATATATGTACTAGAAGTGTTTAATAGTTTTTTAACAATTAATTATAATCATATATTTCTGAATATGACAATCCAGTCAAATTATCATTTAAATTTCTCTATAATTTTAATTAAAATCATATATTGTTATGTAAGAGAAAAAGAGATATGATTAGCAAATATTTGATATAAATTTCTAAGAAAATGGTTCACAAACCATTGTTCCGAAATGGGCTTTACATTTTGAACAAAAAAATAATAACAATAAAAGCTGTTAATATTTGAAATTATTGAATACTTAATAATTATTTAAATTTTTAATTTTACCTGGTGGGTAATTTTTTGGCTTTCACATTTCTTTACAATAAAATAATATACTAATTAACAAAAAAGTAATTATAATTAACCACATTTTGCTTTGTTAGTTTACAAATTAATATGATAAGACTCTGCTTGTTCTTGAATTTTGTTTTTTCTTGAATTTATATTTAAATACATACATTGCATAATTCCGTATAATGTAAAACATATTATATGTGGCCATTAAAAACATATTATGTTTTAATGGCCACATTATATGGTAAATATATTTTTTAATTATGGTACAAATTAAATCTATATATATATATATATATATATATATATATATATATATATATATATATATATATATATATATATATATATATATATATACAGGGTGTCCCCGGATGGGGTTGCGCACTCTTGTAAACTTTTTTATGTTGGAGTTTTCGGCAAAATGTTATTCTTCATAAAAAGTTTTGCTTGGCCTGAAACTTATTTTTAGCCTACTTTCAATTTTTTAAAATCAAGTAGGCCTTTACAGTTGAGCAAAAACTATTTTCATTTTAGGTAAAGTACCTTTTCTGTTCACAGTATGCCAAAATCTTGTTAAGAAAAGTTGTTCGGAATAAGAAGTTATGGCCATATACAAATTTTCAAAATGATAATCCTACTTTGATAAAATTCGAAAAGTTATTGAGTTATGTAAATTTATTCTTTTATTTTTATTCTTTAATTCAACATAACAAAAAACAAATTAAATTCTAAACATTGAAATTATTCCACGTAATATCCTCCTCTTAGTACACATTCTTCTATTCGGGTTCTAAATTCTAGGTAGGTCGATGAATGCCTTTCTTCATTCACACTAGCAACAACTTCTATGATTTTTTGTTTTAAATTTTCCAAATCGTCTTCTAAATCGTTTGCGTAAAGCTTTTTCTTTAGGTAGCCCCATAAGAAAAAGTCCAGTCGGTTAAGGTCTGGAGATCTCGCCGGCCACTTTAGTGGACCAAAGCGTCCAATCCACCGATTAGGAAAATGCTCATTTAACCAGGCCCTAATTCTAAGTGTGGAATGTGCAGAACATCCGTCTTGTTGATAGAATAGCTTTCTTCTGAACTCTAAACTCTCCTCTTCTAATTCGGTCATAACAAAGTTGTTCCAAAGCTCCAAGTATGTATTTTGGTTTAAAACATTCAAAAAATAGGGACCAATGATTCTATTGTGGAGCATTCCGCACCAAAAGTTTACTTTTTTGAAACGCTGATTCCGGGTTCTGATACGAAAATTTAGATTGTTCTGAGCCCAAAATCTACAATTTTGCGTTGACACAATGTTTAAAAATTAATGTTTTTTGTTATGTTGTATTAAAGAATAAAAATAAAAGAATAAATTTACATAACTCAATAACTTTTCGAATTTTATCAAAGTAGGATTATCATCCTGAAAATTTGCATATGGCCATAACTTCTCATTCCGAACAACTTTTCTTAACAAGATTTTGGCATACTGTGAACAGAAAAGGTACTTTACCTAAAATGAAAATAGTTTTTGCTCAACTGTAAAGGCCTACTTGATTTTAAAAAATTGAAAGTAGGCTAAAAATAAGTTTCAGGCCAAGCAAAACTTTTTATGAAGAATAACATTTTGCCGAAAACTCCAAAATAAAAAAGTTTACAAGAGTGCGCAACCCCATCCGGGGACATCCTGTATATATATATAAAACAGTTTAAAATATAAAAATATACATAAAATATTATATAGATTGCTCGTTACCTCAGTAAAATATTACGTAAGAATAATGTTTTAGCATGTTTTACTTATTTAAAATATATTACGTACTTAAAAAAAATCGGAAAAATAATTTCCTATACTCGTATTCCCACCTCCTTTGTTTATAAAAAATGTTTTTAATTTTCACTTTAAAATAAATCTATACTTTTACCTTTTATTAAATATGAGTATTATTTCTATTTTTTATATCTAATATTATAAAATTCAAATAAACTATTTAAAATTGCTAAATAAGTTAATTTAAGTAAAGGTCAAAAGTAATGTTAACAAAAATCACTTTTAAAATGAGGTGAGAATATGGGCCAATGTTTTTGCACGCCACATAAATCGCACTGTGTGTGTGTGTGTGAAATATAGTTCTTAACAGTGTTTATGTTACTGTGTGGTGTGTGCTGTGCAATTCAAAAATTCGGATATTTGTGATTACTACCTTGTATAATTTTATACTCTGCTCATTTTATATCTAATATTATAAATTTCAAATAAACTAATTAAAATTGCTTAATAAGTTAATTTAAGTAAAAGTCAAAAGTAATTTTAACAAAAATCATTTTTAAAATGAAGTGAGAATATGGGCCAATGTTTTTGCACGCCACATAAAACTGTATAATTAAGAGTGTTTTACTGAAGCGAATGTGTTTGAATAAAAGAGCATGTATGAGTGTTATCGTGTATACTTATATCTTTATTCATTTTTTACGTTACAAAAGAAAGAACTGTCTCCTTTTTTTTATTATGATTCTAAACTAAGTAAACGAAATTTGTTGTGTAGGTAACGGATCGGACGAAGGCGATTTCTGTGCGGAGAAAACTTGCGCGTATTATCAGTTTACTTGTCCGCGAACGGGTCATTGCATTCCACAATCGTGGGTCTGTGATGGCGAAGATGATTGCTTTGACAAACAAGACGAACAAGATTGTCCACCAATTACCTGTTTACCGTCGCAGTTTAAATGCGTTGACTGAAGACAATGCGTACAAGAAAGCTATAAATGTGATGGGGTAGAAGTAAAGAATAGCCTCCCAATGTTGCTGTATTTACGTTAGTTGAAAAACCAGTGACTCTCAAACTATTTGACAGGACAAAATGTAATTTTAAATGTGTCGTAACGGTCTTTAAAAAACAAACTCCTACCTGAAACCTACCTACCAAACCTACCCTAACCTACCGGACTTCTTAACATAACATAAGGAACAATCACACTTCTTAACATGATATAAGTCTTAACGGACGAAAATGATAAAATTACTAATGAAACATTTTGAGATTCACTGGTTTTTACACATGGGACATGCGCATTCCGATGTTCACGCATGCACAAATCTGGCTTTTTCAAAATTTGTGAAATGGGAGGCTATACTTTACTTCAGCCATGTGATGGCATTCCTGATTGTAATGATAACAGTGACGAACTTGGATGTCGTAAGTACAGTAAAATATTATTATTTTTATTATACAATTTACGGAATAATTTTGAAAGAATGGCTGCAAATTTGAGTTATAAAACAATTAAATTTATATTTAAAATTTTATAGTATTTAAATAGAAATAAAGTTTGCATTTCAAAATGAAACCGTGATTATGGTAACACTAAGGAAATAGGATAAAGGATTATTTGTTTATATTAGGTTATGTGGTTATAAAGTTGCATTGCTTTTATGTAAGCTGTACGCCTTTTTCGTATTTCCTTATTTTATAAAATTTGATTGGATGAAGAAATCTTAGTGTTAAAAATATATTAAAATTTCAATATCTTCTTCAGCATCAATCGCTCCCGATCAATGCAACAGCGAAAAACAATTCCAATGCGTCTCATCAGGTATTTGCATTCTACGTACATGGCACTGCGATGGAACTCCCGATTGTGACGATCATTCAGACGAACCGGCCAGTTGCGGTCAAATCGATTGTGCCCCTAACTTCTACAAATGCAAAAATTCTCAATGCGTTTTTAAAGCATATATTTGCGATGGTAAAGACGATTGTGGCGATGGATCAGATGAAAGTGACGAACACGCTTGCGGCCGACCACCATTTAGGTGTCCTTCCGGTCAATGCCAGTGTCCCGGTGTTACGGAACGATGTGTTCTGTTAATATCACACAGGTCTGTAAGTAAGTAAGTAGTAAGCCGGATTGTCCGAATGGCGCTGATGAAGGCGAGGGTTGTGATTTGGGACAGTGCTCGAGACAGACAGGACTGTGCACGAATCAGTGCAAGGATACGCCGTTGGCGAGTTTGAAATATTTTTAATTATATACACGTAATAATTTAAAAAATATATATTTTAAAATTTGTTATATCATCAAATCAACCATAAATGTAGATGTCGAACACAATACAATGTTTTGTTATATTAATATAAGAGAGAAGTTTTGTTTATAAACACATTTGGGGATAAACATTAGACATATGGAAATGTCAGGTTACAAAACGTAAACCAAAACTATATGCATTTTTTTTTTATGTATATAATAAGACAATCCATGAATTAGGTATAGGAATTACGTATTTATATTTATAGTTGATCTGACGTTATATCGAACAATGAAAAATGATACATTTATTATAAATTATATATAAATTCTTTTAGGGCGCCTTGTGTCTTTGTCCACCTGGTGAAACTCTTCGTAGCGATGGTTTTACATGCGATGATCTGGACGAATGTAATCCGCCAGGATTATGTTCACAATCTTGTACAAACACCAAGGGCAGCTACTTTTGTAGTTGTTCTGCAGGATACACATTGGAACCTAATAAACATAGCTGCAAAGCATTCAGTAAGTCATAATCTTTAAAATTTATGATAAAATTAGTTTTAAAAATTTATTAAATTTTTCGATATTGTAATTGCTATTATCAAGAACAATTAATATATTCTCGATTTTGTTATAAATATAAATAAACTATATTTAGATTCAATACAACTAAAAGTATGTATTTATTAAATAAAATCAAACAATCTGAAAAACTAATTATATTAAATTTTTTACATATTTAAACACAAGAAATTAGTAAAACTTTTTATTTTCTTATTTAAAAAAAAAAAAACTTAAAAATTTGTTTTTATTTTTTCTAGATCACAGTGCAGCATTCCTAATCATCTCAAATCGTCACTCAATCCTAGTAGCAGATTTAAAAGAGCAAGGTTTAGAACGTGTGCCAATAATTGTGGAAAATGTCGTTGCAACCACATCCAATATGCATACGGGAACGATATTCCGGTCGGACATGAAATTGAAACGAATCTCACGATTGAACAGAGGCAGCGAACCGGTAGATGTCATATCAAATGGACTAGATTTAGTTGAAGGCTTAGCATATGATTGGATTGGCGGCTAAAGTTGAAGTTGCTAAAGAAAATGGTTCGAATAGAATTGTGTTAGTGAAGGAGAATAATACACAACCGAGAGGAATGTGTCTTGATCCTAGTCCAGAGTAAGTATTTTTCTATTTTTTTTTATTTAGACATATAGGCCCGTATTCTCACCTCATTTATAAAAGTGATTTTTGGCAAACGTACTTTTTGACATTTACTTAAGCACTTTAAAATTTAAATTTTATAATATCAAATATTATAAAAGTTAATAAAAATAGAAAAACTATTTATATTTAATATAGGCAGAAACAAAAAGTTATTTTTAAATTAATAACAGAGGCACTTTTTCACAATACAAGTGAGATCATAATACCTCACATAATAATAGACTCGCATTCTCATCTCACTTAAAAATAATTTTTGTCAAAAATATTTTAAAATAGTTGGTTCAGATATGTACCTGATAAAAGAAGAAATAAATAGTTATTTTATTTTAATTTCTCAATTTAATGTTTTCATTTTTCACATTTGAAAATAAATAATATCTCTTTCTAGTGCACGCTGGTTATTCTGGACCGATTGGGGCGAAAATCCTCGCATCGAACGTATCGGAATGGACGGTACGAATCGCAGCACTATCATAAGCATGAAGATCTACTGGCCGAACGGCTTAACCCTAGACATTGCAACACAACGCATCTATTTCGCCGACTCCAAACTCGATTTCATCGACTTTTGTTACTACAACGGCACGGGCCGTCAACAAGTCCTCGCCGAAAGTCACTACCTACTTCATCCACACTCTCTAACCCTATTCGAAGACACCCTCTACTGGACCGACCGACAACTAAACCGAGTTCTATCCGCTCATAAATTCCGTGGCACTAATCAAACAGTTGTCAGTCATTTGATCTCTCAACCGTTAAGTATTCATGTACATCATCCGTCTTTGCAACCGATAACGGTTAATCCATGCGTTAAGAATCCGTGTCAACACTTGTGTTTACTTTCGCCAAGTACCCGGTCGGGTTATACATGCAAGTGTAAACCAGGTTTTAGAACGACTGATGAGGGCAAATGTATCGAGGAAGAAGTCACTTTCTTAATGGTTATGAAAGGGTCGCAGATTATCGATGTGCCAATGAATCCTAGTGATAAAACAGCTGGATATTTTACGCCTATTGTTGGTATTGATTGTGGTGTTCAATTGGATTATGATAGGAAAACGCAGACGATATTTTGGGTGCAGGGCAAAGAAGATGATGATGAAAATGTAAGTGTAAATTTTATAATCTATTCATCATTTCAGTTTATTATAGAAAACAAAACAGACAAAATTCACAAATATTTAATTATTTAATTTTAAAAGTACTTAACTTTAAAAGTAATTATATGAGGACCTTAGTGGAATAGTAACGATTAAACATTGTTAAACATCCGCATTTATAATACCTCTTATATTTATTATCTTTTATTCGTATCACTTTGAAATATAATCTATGAATAGGGATATAAATTTTATTTATTTATTTTTTACTAAATTAATGTAGTGTACAATTTGGACGACTCAATTTGGCGGAGGTAACAAAACGTGTTTCGGTCATCAAAGCACCGTACTGATGAGGTCCTAAAGACCGAAACACGTGTCTACGGTTAAACTGGCCAGTCATTGATGCATAGCTTAACAGCCGATTCAATGACTGAGTATCTTGTGAAATTTTGGGAAAAATATAAAATCTCAATATTCATGAGTATTATTATATTAAATTTCACAATGACAATACGAACATTTATTTGTTCAAGGTCTATTACTATAATTGCTTATCGCATTATTGTATAGATGGCGTTGGTGGTATTTATTGCTACTCTTCGTTATCGCTTTGAAGTACTTGCTATAAAAGGCAGCCAGAATTAACATCGGTTATCAGTTGCCTTTCAGCAACTGATCAAAGCACCGTACCGATGAGGTCTTAAAGACCGAAACACGTGTCTACGGTTAAACTGGCCAGTCATTGATGCATAGCTTAACAGCCGATTCAATGACTGAGTATCTTGTGAAATTTTGGGAAAAATATAAAATCTCAATATTCTTGAGTAATTATTATATTAAATTTCACAATGACAGTACGAACATTTATTTGTTCAAGGTCTATTAATATTATTATTAATAAAACAAACAAAAAAGTTTGGTTTTTAAGTTTTGTAATTGTATTTATTTAAAGATCTATTTTACTTCTTTATTTACAGATTGGGGCAGATTCGGAACCACAGGCAAAATCTTCCGCACTACAATGGCTGGTTCGCTAAAACGTGTAATTATCGATAAAAATTTATCACAACCTTCCGGCCTAGCAATCGATTATGAAGAACAAATGCTGTATTGGACCGATGCAGTACGCGAGAAAATCGAACGTTCCAACTTAATGGGACAAAATCGCGAAGTATTAATTACAGCAACAATTTACCCGTTCGCCATTACCGTATACCGTAACTACATCTATTGGACGGATTTACAATTACGCGGTGTTTATCGTGCCGAGAAACATACCGGAGCGAATATGATCGAAATGGTTAAAAGATTAGAAGATAGTCCGAGAGATATTCACGTGTTTTCAAGTTCGCAACAAAAGTGTCAGGCAAATCCGTGTTATATTAATAATGGTGGTTCTGCTCATAGTTGTCATCCGGGACCGAATAAAATTTCAGAATGTCGATGTGATGATAGTACAAAATTGGTGAACGAGGGACGTATGTGTGTCGCGAAAAATCATACTTGTGATTCGAGTAAGTTTTATTGCGCGAATGGAAAATGTATCAGTCGGATGTGGGCTTGTGATGGTGAAGACGATTGTGGAGATAATAGTGATGAAGATGTTAACTATTGCAGTAAGTTTAATGTTTTTTTTTTTTAATATAACTTTGGTTCAGCAACATAAAACTTTTTTAACTTAAATCAAGCGTCTTATTGACTAGTCTGTTGGCAAGTCAATGAGAGAGAGAGAGAGAGAGAGAGAGAGAGTTAACTTACAAAATATTATCTAATTCTTAATAGTTTAAAAATATTGCAAAACGTGTTTTATTAATATGTTTTACTTTTTAGCATTCCACTCTTGTTCACCAAACGAATTCCGATGCGCAAATGGTCGTTGTATATTCAAGTCGTGGAAATGCGATCATGAAAATGACTGCAAAGATGGTTCTGATGAAATTGACTGTCAGTATCCTCCTTGTGCATCAGGAGAATTCACTTGCATGAACCATAGATGTATTCCGATGGCTCAGGTAAAAATATTAAATATCAAAGTTTAATTTTTAATTTCTTTTCTATATTAATATTTATGTAAAATTATTAAATCCGCATTTTAAAACTTAATATGCTCTTTATAATTTTTAAAAAAGTCGTATACTTTAATAACTGTACTATATTTAAAAAAAAATTAATTTATGAACATTTTGTATTAGGTTTGTAACGTAGTGAACGATTGTAAAAACAATATAACATCGAATGAAACACATGACCGTTGCCCGAATAATACAACTTGTCCAGTGCATCATTTGAAATGTGCCAAAACGAATATATGCGTCGAACCGTATTGGTTGTGTGATGGTGATAACGACTGTGGTGATAAGTCAGATGAAGATCCTCTACACTGCGCACAAAGAACTTGTCCACAAAATAGCTTCAGGTATTTTTAAAAATATATTGTTATTATTATTTTAATGATGAGTGAATGGAATAAAATAATATGTATAAGAGGTATCATGAGTGTTGATGAAACTAGAATTGCATGACCGAATACATTAGCTGTATTCTTTTTATCAAAAAATTGACTCAGCTCAGTTGACAAGTGAAGTGTGTTGAAACGAAGTGAAGTGAGTTGAGTTGCTTTATAAAAGAACAAGATATTCAAACTCTAGCAAGAGAACACGAATAACTGACAAAGATCGAAATACTTTGACACCTTTTTTGACGTTTGTTATTCTAATCAATCATAAATTTGTGAATCAAGAAATTATTTTTAAATTTAAAGGTTCAATATTATTTAATCATTCAATTTCGTATGACATTTTTCATCGCTAACCTTAAAAACAGCAAGATTGACACAAACTTAATCTCTACTACTAAACTGAGTATCTCACTTCATTTTGAGATTATTTTTCGGGTGCAGCAGCATCGGTAAGGGGGGAAGGTATCCAACTCAGTTTGTCGTAGCTCAGCTAATATAAAAAAAATATGAAATATCTGAGTTGATCTGAGTTTATCTGAAGTGAGTGTGAGGTGAGATCTCAGTAAATTTTAGGTAAAAAGAATACAGCTATTAATATGTGTACATTGCATGAATGTGTAACAAAATATTTATATGATGTATATAAAATTTTAAAGATTTTACGATTTGTGAATATTTGACAGATGTCCAAATCATCGTTGCATACCCGCAACTTGGTACTGTGACGGAGATGATGACTGTGGAGATGGTGCCGACGAACCACCAGAGTATTGTTGCAGCGAAGGACGAACTTGCTTCGGCGATCTATTCACTTGTGACAATGGCAATTGTGTGCCACGAATCTATATTTGCGATGGTGATAATGATTCCTTGGATAACAGTGATGAAGATAATAGACATCAATGTAGTAAGTTTTTTTTAGAATATTATATTTATTTTTTTTATATTTATAATATAAAAATCAACCAATGTCTCTAGTTTTTTTTTAATGGTTGATAAATGAAACTATTTATTTGATTTAAGTGATGTGAAAATAAATAAATAATAACTTTCGTATTTTTTTTTCACTAGATGATCGAAAATGAGACGAAGAAACAGAATTTACTTGTACAGCAAATAAAGCATGGAATCGTGCTCAATGCATTCCTAGGAAATGGTTATGTGACGGTGATCCAGATTGTGTAGATGGCGCCGATGAAAATACAACATTGTATAATTGCCCAAAACCACAACCATGCTCTGATGAACAATTTACATGCGGAAATGGACGATGCATTAACAAAGTAAGTAAAAAAAAAACATTCTACTCACATTTTCATATAATAATTAGAATATGTGTCGTTGAAATCTTAGAATAATTTTTTTATTAAATCAGATGATTAATTTTTCAAATTGCAATTTGTTTAATTGAAGGGTTGGTTATGCGACCATGATAACGATTGTGGCGATGGAGCGGATGAACGCAAAGAATGTAATTCGCAATATAAAACATGTTCAACACAAGAATTTACTTGTCAGAATTTCAAATGTATCCGGAATCAATATCGATGCGATGGCGAAGATGATTGTGGTGATTTTTCTGATGAAGTTGGATGCAGTAAGTTAGTAAGTACAACTGTATTTAGTTTAATTTATCCATTATTTTTCTCTAAATATTGTATAAATACAAATATATGTAATAGATTAATTTTTATTTAATTTATTATTAATTTTATGTTATAATTTTAACAAGGTTTACAAAAAAAATTATGCATTTTCTATAGAAAATGCGTTTTCAGTTCTAGATACTTGTTTTTCTAATTATTATTATTTTAAAATATTTGTTTCAGAAAAAGAGAACAATACATGCACCAATAAGAATCAATTCCAATGTAATAATGGTCAATGTATAGATTTGCAATTAGTTTGTAATAAAGTTACAGATTGCACTGATGAATTTGATGAGCCGTTACATTGCAACGTAGACGAATGCGTCAAAGTTGAAATACATTAATATGGTCATAAACGTGTCGACACTTTGACTGGTTACTATTGTGAATGCAACCAAGGATACAAGTAAGTTACTGCTACTTTATCAGACCAATAATAAAAAAGTTTGTCTATTTACTAACTTTTTTATTAAAATCACAATTATTTTAAACAATTGTTTAACTATTTCACAGACTTCTAGAAGACGGCAAAGCTTGCTCCGACATCGACGAATGCCACGAAACTCCAGAAGTCTGCTCGCAATACTGTTCCAACACACCAGGCAGCTATTACTGCAAATGTAACGACCAATACTACGAACGACAAAACGACGAGCATACCTGCAAACGTAAAGACAAAATTGAACCATGGCTAGTCTTTACGAACAAATATTACGTACGTAACATGTCCACCGATGCATCGATTTACAATTAAATCCATCAAGATTTAATGAACGTCGTTGCTTTAGACTACGATATTGTCGACCAAAAAATGTATTTCTGCGACGTTTTCGCGAAAACAATCTATCGTTCATCAATTGGCGGCGGCAATAACGAAAAAGAACCTGTGATACGTCACGATTCGCACGGTTTAGAAGGGCTGGCAATTGATTGGGTGGGCAGGAAAGTTTGCTGGCTTGATCGACATTCACGCAATTTAGACGTAACTGAGCTGAGCGGAACGAAACGAAAGACCTTGAAAACAGGCATAAGCGATCCTAGGGCTTTAGTTGTGCATCCCGGTACTGGTTATTTGTACTTAAGTTCGTGGCATTTACAAGCTTATATTGCTAAAATGGGAATAGACGGTTCGAATTTTACTAGAATTTTAACATGGGAAGATGATATCGCGTGGCCAAACGCGTTGACAATTGACTATTTTACTGATCGAATTTATTGAGCTGATGCGCATTTAGATTATATTACTTTTGCGGATTTGGAAGGTAAACATCGACATATTGTACTTTCCGGAAGTAAAGTACCGCATGTTTTCGCAATTACCTTATTCGATGACTTTTTATATTGGACTGATTAGAACTTGAAAGCTATTAGTAAAGCGAATAAATATACAGGAAAAGACTTACAACTATTGCGGAATACAACGCATCGACCATACGATGTTCATATTTTCCATCCGTTAAGACAGTTGCCGTATACGAATCCGTGTGGATCAAATAATGGTGGATGTTCACATCTTTGTCTACTGGCGCCACCATTAGAGTCGAGTTATTTGAATATTGATGGTTATGGCGAAGAAGGTACAACTAGTTATAATTGCGCATGCCCTAATCAATTTTATTTGGCGCGTGATGGAAAAACTTGTATTGCTAATTGTACCGCTGGACAACATCGGTGTGGAGGCAATGATGAGAAATGTATACCTTGGTTCTGGAAGTAAGTTTTTAATATATTCATTTATTTATTTTTAACAAGTTTTTATTTAGTAGTTTGTTTATTCGTGTTCAAAACAAACAAACGCCGAAATGATTTGTATAAAATTAAAAGTATGAAATAGAAGTAGTATTCCTTCTTCAAACAACTTTATAATTATTTTTGTTCTTCAAAGCTATAGCAATTTTTATTTAATTAAAATTACAGACTGACGCAACACATAATATGAGTTATGAGTTTAAATTTCCAATATTTTTAAATAAATTTACTAATAACAAATTGTTTTTGAACAGATGTGACGGTGAAGCCGATTGCAAGGACGGTTCAGACGAACCACCAACCTGCCCACCACGCTAATGCTGTGCCGGTTCATTCCAATGCAAGAACGCTAATTGCACACCATCGGCAACAATCTGTGATGGTACAGATGATTGCGGTGACAGCTCCGACGAACAAAACTGCGACATGCCCTGTCCGGAACTCGAATTCAAATGCCGATCGAACGGTCGCTGCATTCTCGACAGCTGGAAATGCGACGGTGATGCAGATTGCAAAGATGGAAGCGATGAAGACCCAGCCATTTGTCACAATCGAACTTGCGATCCTACCACGGAATTTTCATGCAAAAACGGTCGCTGTATACCGAAATTGTGGATGTGTGATTTTGATAATGATTGCGGCGATGATTCAGATGAACCTGCTTACATGTGTCGACAGAGAAATTGCACGACGGGCTGGCTGAGATGTCCAGGCAAAGCGAACTACAGGTGCATTCCAAAATGGTTGTTCTGTGACGGGAAAGATGATTGTCGTGACGGTAGCGATGAACTAGCGCAAAGTTGTCCAAAATGTAATTCAGATACTGACTTTAAATGCTCGAATAATCGTTGTATACCGAAACAATGGCTGTGTGATCATGCAGATGATTGTGGAGATGGCTCAGATGAAACTAGAGATTTGTGCAAAGATTCGTATAGAGATTGTTCGGAATCTGAGTTCAAATGCGGTAATGGTAAATGCATTTCGTCCAGGTGGCGATACGATCACGAAAACGATTGTGGTGATAACTCCGATGAACTAAACTGTAGTGGATTCCAAGGCAAGAGCGGTACATTCCAGTGCGCTATATATATATTATACAATTATGCAATATATATATATATATATATATATATATATATATATATATATATATATATATAATTATTATTATATATTAAGGTGGTCCACAAAAAATCATTTTTTTCGAACCTCCAAAAAAACCTCAAAAAAAAAAACATTGTGAGTCAAGTTTTATCAAAAAATATTAATATTAATCAGTGCCCCACTCAAGTTAAAATTTAAATGGAGTTTAACATAGGTTTTTGATAGTTTTATATATGGCGCGTTATAACTGTCTTGATCAAAAAAAATATTTTTTTGCACCTCCAAAATAACTTTATTAAAAAAAAATGTTTTGAGCCAAGTTTCGTCAAAAAATATTGTTATTAACCGTGATTTTAAATTATAATTGGAAAATCGGATATGTGAAAAAGTTGTGAATGTATGTATTAAAAAAATCGGATATGTGAAAAAATTATACATGTATAAAAAATTTAATTTTAAAATTAAAATTGAAAAGATCGAATATGTGAAAAACTTATACATGTATGGACAATTCGGTTTTTAAATTAAAATTGGAATGATCGGATATGTGAGAAAGTTATGTATGTATGTTTAACAAAAATCTTATATGTGAAAAAGTTATACATGCATAAAAGTTTTGATTTTTTAATTGAAATTGGAAATATCGGATATGTGAAAGAGTTATACATGTATGGAAAATTTTGATTTTAAATTGGAAATTGAATTACGTATGTACGTATAAAAAATTGAATTTGTCAAAAAGTTATACATGTATATAAATTTTGATTTTAGATAAAAATTGAAAAGATCGGACATGTAAAAGAATTATATATGTATGGAAATTTTGTTTTTAAATTAAAATTGAAAAAATCGGATATGTAAAAGAGTTATGTACTTAACTTAGTGTTTATCGAATGTATTGTGTTGTTGTTATTACTTGTTTCGATCTACCATCCTCACACCAACAGTTTTTATATCAACATATAATCAATAAACAGGTCTATCAAAAAAATGGAATTTTCATTTAAAAAAAAAAGTTATAATTACGTCACAACGCAAAAACAAAAGCTGATATTACAAAATAGTTGAATTATGTTACGAGAAATAGAAAGCAATCTATTTTATTCCATGGAGTAACATATTTTTTATTCAAGCATTCTAAACGAAACTAAACAATATACTAAACAATATACAATTTATAACTAATTTGGCGGTACACATTGCATTTCTGCTACTTCTTCACACATTTTCAATAATCAAATTAAAATTCAAGCGAAAATAAACAACGCAATTGTCAATTAACTGAACTTGACGTAATAATTTTATAATATAGCCGTCGGAGACGTCAAATTAAATACACTTGATCGTGTTTCTGACCACCTTGAATGATGCCCATTGCATTTCATGCACATTATCATACATTTTTCAATAATCAAATTAAAAATCAAGCTAAAATAAACAATGCAATTGTCAATTAACTTAATAATTCTTAATATGGTCGCCGAAGGTGACATTGCAGTTATGTTTGGTGCTGCTATAGTAACTAACTACTGTACAATAATGTCATTATTGTTCTAGTAACATAATCGGCCTGACTTTCTAATGAAGTTGCTAACAACTCTAACCAATAGAAATAAATATAACAGCTGTCATTTTGATTTTTCATTTGATGTCAGCTAATATTATTGGCTAATGTTGTTAGCAACGTTGTTAAAACTTAGCAACTTCGTTAGAGAATTAGTATGATTGTCCTCTTTCTACATAGACAATATGGTAACTTATTATTAATATTATGATAAGCTTGAAGCACTTTGTAATTAATTTAAATATCAGAATTAATACAAATAGAAATTTCAATCATTTCACAATATCGAAAATGTTTTATAAGAACTATTATTGCAATCTAATTATACTGAGAAGAGCTTTTTAGCTTTACACGGCTATAAAAATTTCTTCTCCACCTTGGTATATAATAATCATTAAACAATAGTTTGCAATATAAACAAAACCTTACATTTCGGGTCAGGTAGAAAAAAAAAAAAACTGGTTTAGCAAGAATAAAGAACTTTTAAATTTTAATTGAAACCAAAATACAAAAGTTTGTATTCACAGCCACGTTTGGTAATGATTTGAAAATTATAAATGAAAATATATGCTTAAGTGTTCGAGTGAATTTTCAAAAAAAGTACTCCCCATTATTTCAAAAACAAAAATAGAAATTCATCTGATATTATTACTACATATACTTGAAGCTATGAAGTAAAAATATATGTAGTGATTGTTGATAAATAAAAATATATATTTAAAATAAAACAAATTCTTTGTCCGTCAAGGTGTCACGCCAACACTTAATGTTTAACAACATTGTGAGTAAATTAAAAGAGAACGTGACTGTGAATAAATAGTTAAACATTTATTAATAATTATATAACATATTGTAAGATAACGCAAAGTATATAAAATGTTTTTATCGGTTTACAATATCGTTCAGACCACGTAGTTTACGAACCAATTGTATATCAGCAACCTTTAGTTTTTTTTTACCATGTAATGTACAATAGTACGCGTCTTCAAAAAATTGCGACATATAGATTTCGCAAGCTTCTTGTAAAGCTGGCAACGCATTTGAATGAATCCTAAAAAAGAAAAAAAACAATTAAAACTACAGTAATATGGTTTCATCCATCACATCAAAAAAAGTTACTAAAATCACTCGCAGGGTTGGACTGTTAATTTTTTTACGATTTTCGAAAATAAGAGTTTATTAATTAATTTTATGCATTTAATAAATATAAATATAACATATAATTTTATACGTGTGTGCATACGCTATAATAAATGTTTTACCTAGTGCCCGGTGGTGCCAATTCCAAAAAAATCTCTTGGACTAATCTGGAAAACGGTGCTTTTGGTATAAGTAAAGATGTAGTTTTCTGCAATCGTTTAATCTCCCGGTACAACTTTCTGGTCATTTTTGTTCGATAACGTTTTTGTATCATTGTCTAAATTGAAAAAACTAAATAAATTTAAACTACATACGATTACTGAAAAATTTTAATTTACCTCTACTGTTTCTTTCCTATTTGCCATCATAGATACGTCCTTACTATTTTCCTGAACTGAAGTAGTAAGAACAGTATTTTCTTTACTACTATCTTCTTTTTTACTAGTACCGATCTGTTTTCCTTGAAATTTACGTGTACTGAAATCATTTTCAAATTTATAAACCGCATGAACGTAACCTATAAACTATGAATTATAGCGTAAGTATTTTATAACTAACTTGAGCAGTTTCTTTCGCGCCATCTTAATTAATTAATGTTAAGTAATCGTTAATTGTTAAATTATTTATTATTATCTATGAATAATAACAACTTCAAAACTTTTACAAAGAACTGTATTACCAGAGATAACTACTACTGAGTACAGCGCCACACGAATCAGCAGCCGTTTTCACAAACTTTCTGTTAAGCTTAACATATCAAATTTATTAAATTTAAAACTTTTATTATTGTAATATTTATATTATATTACGTAATAATAATGAATAATTAATTCAATAAAAAATCATATTAAATACAACGTAAATTACAACATATTCCAACAAATTCAGTATCCAATATTACCGACAGAATGTCTTGAGTCTTGTAAACTGCTGAATATATACCGGGTGTTCGTTTGTCAAGTTCGTAAGGGCGTTTAACATGTAATTTCGATAAATTGCGATATAGTACTTTCTCGAGTTAAATTCGAAGAAATACTTAGAATACTTTTTGATAGACAATAAAAAGTTCTATAATTTGGTTTTAGTTTTAATTTGCTAGCATGTGCCGTTTGGGCGCTAGAATTTTTTTTTGATTTTTTGGTTCTTATTTTTTTTTTCAAAAACTATGGGGTGTAGGAAAATAAGCATGATATGGAAAAATGCGGAATAATGAGTACTATAATTTAGTGAATAAACCATTATTCTAGAATGCATCGTTTAATAGAAAAAAAATTAAAAACTGAATTATTACTGATCTAGCAGGAAAAATTATTGAAAATTCTAAAAAACATTTTAGAAATTTTAATAATTTTTCCTGCCAAACCAGAATGAGTTTTCTATTAAACGATGCATCATAGTTTAATAGACAAAACTGAATTTTTGAAAATAAGACTTTTTTCAAGATTTGCTCAAAAAAATCTGAAAAATAGTAAAATAGAGAAAAAAATGAGCTACATAATAGCTAAGTAACATTTTTTTCTACCTCATTCTGGTTTGGCAGGAAAAATTATTGAAAATTAATATTTTTTGAATTTTAATTTATTTTTGCTTTCCTGCCAAACCATATGAGTTAGAAAAAAAAAGTTACTTAGCTATTATGTAGCTACTTTTTTTCTCTATTATACTTCTATCTTATATACTACAATCTAGTGTTCTAGACTGTTATTCGGGTCGCTTCGAGAAGCATATGGGACATCTTATATTATTGGCACAACTGCAGTTGAACGTTACGCATACGTCATCGCATTCTATTTGTAGTAAATACGACTTAAATAACAGCGTCAATCTTGTTCGGGATTTTTCTACTACGTCTTAAACGATGACTACTTTGTTTTGTTACAATATTGATGCCTTTTCTCTATTTGATGTTTTCAGAAGTCGATCGAAATATTCTGTTGGTTTCTTTGATAATGCTGCATATGTTTATATTCAAATGCCGTTGTAATACTGACGGTTTCATGTTTTTTGTAGCCAAAACTTCTTTACAAATTAAGCTCATCGGTTGTTTTTTATCGTCGTGAATGTAAACCCATTCTTTTTTTTGTGTTTTAGAAATCGCATTTGAAGTACTGCCAGTCGGTTGTGACGGCGTGGCAGTCTTGTAAGCCATATTTTTATTTAGCCATTTATCCATGTTCGTTAAATGATAATTAAAGAAAATGTGATTTTAATCCAATTTGAATTATTGTGCTTTTTTAACCAAAATAATAAGAAGTTGCAAATAATGATAAAAACACCAACTACAAACTGCGCAGCACATACACACGTACAGGGTGGGCAAATTTGGACGTTTTCATATGGGAACTCGGAAACTATAAGAGATATGGAAAAATGGACCACGCATCCTCGATGTCATGCTTATTTTCCTACGTCTCATAGTTTTTGACAAAAAAAAAAAAACCAAAAAAAAAATTCTAGCGTCCAAACGGCACATGCTAGCAAATTAAAAATAAAACCAAATTATAGAACTTTTTATTGCCTATCAAAAAGTATTATAAGTATTTTTTCGAATTTAACTCGAGAAAGTAGAATTTCGCAATTTATCGAAATTACATGTTAAACGCCCATACGAACTTGACGAACGAACACCCGGTATATATATGTATATGAAGGTGGTCTACAAAAAATTATTTTTCATTATTTTTTTACGCACCCCTTAAAAAAAACTTTATTAAAAAAGAAATTGTTTGAGCCAAATTTTGTCAAAAAAATATTGATATATACCCGTGCTCCACTCAAGGTGAAATTTAAATGTAGTTTACATAGGTTTTGGACAGTTTCATATATGGAGTGTTATAACTGCTTCGATCAATAAAAAAAAAATTACCCATTCCTAAAAAACTTTTTTAAAAAAGAAATTTTTAAAGTTAAGTTTTGTCAAAAAGTATTGATATTAACCCGTGCTCCACTCAAGTTAAAGTTGAAACTGCAAAAACCTATGTTAAACTCCATTTAAATTTCAACTTGAGTATAGCACGAGTTAATATCAATATTTTTTGACAAAATTGGCTCAAAAAATTTCTTTATTAATGAAGTTTTTTTTAGGGGGTGCGTAAAAAAATATTTTTTTTGATCCAGGCAGTTATAACACGCCATATATGAAACTAGCAAAAACCTATGTTAAACCCCAATTAAATTTCAACTTATGTGAAGCATGGGTTAATATTAATATTTTTTCACGAAACGGCTCAAAAATTACTTTTTAATGAAGTTTTTTTTACGGGGTGCGTAAAAAAATATTTTTTTTAATCCAGGCAGTTATAACGCGCCATATATGAAACTAGCAGGAACCTATGTAAAACACTCAAGATGTCTAACCATCTTAACTGAGTAACACTGCAACTTTTGCTACAACATTTTGTTCAATTTCACACTCATCATACACTAATCTATTTCGTATCCGATTCCTCCTATTTACACCACATACCTCACGTAAAAATCTCATTTTTTATGCTTTTGCAACCAAACCCAACATTCACTACTCCATACATCAACGTAGACACCAAAACAGCATTACATATATTCAAACGAGGGTGGGGCTTCTTTGGAAACATTTACATTTCTTGCGAATCATGTTAATATTATAACAAATTTGATTTAATGCTACCCATAATTCTTTTTAGCAATTGTTCATTAATGTAGCAATTTCCACACTGTACACGAGCTGTTTTAATAGTAAGTTATCGTAGAAATACAAAATAAAATAGTCGAGAGTCAAGTAGTAAATTTATTTTCTATTTTACTACAAAGGCATGACACCGACGAATTAAACAATAACGATACATGCGAATCATGTCAATATTATAACGAATTTGATTTAATGCTACCCCATAATTTTTTCCATCAACCGTTCACGAGTGTTTATTTGCACGGCTGTACACAAGCTGCTTTTAAACGTTTCCAAAAATATTGATTTAATAAATTTAAATCTGTGGATCTTGCTGGCCATGCGACAGAACCTCCACGTCCAATCCATCTAAGTAAAATTTATCCATGCGGTTATTTGTTTTCCAAAATGAGATAATGTATCATCATGTTTATACCATAAGCGTTGTCGAATATGAAGT
The DNA here is from genome assembly GCA_963966155.1 of Clivina fossor. Classification (NCBI taxonomy): domain Eukaryota; kingdom Metazoa; phylum Arthropoda; class Insecta; order Coleoptera; family Carabidae; genus Clivina; species Clivina fossor. The sequence goes on from CAWYQG010000034.1 coordinate 32,216, forward strand.
ATTTCCTATTGAAGAATATGGAGTATTTCCTAACTTTTCATGGTTCATTTAAAACTTTAATATCAAGTATATTCGGCAGCAGTAAAACGATCCATTGTCTTACAGCAATTAAATACATACATACATACACAATCATTCCATGTACCCAACAGGGTGTGATACAAACTCTTTTTATCATTCCGTAATCAGTCTCCTCCAAACATTCCTATCCAAACAAGCAACTTTCGCTTCATGCACATTCATAATTCCTCTCATACATGCTCTTTTATTCTAACTACTTGGAAACTTTCGCCCACGCAAAACAATCTCAATCATACCACTCCAACTACTCATCGGACGTCTACGCAAACGTATACCATCAAAATGAATAAGCTAAATAAACGTCAGTTTTAAACAGTTTGTGCATCGATTGTTTTATTTTGTTTTTATACATTAACTTGTTATTAAATTTGTAAATTTATTATGACACTAATAAAACACTTTAATTTTTTGTAGTTGCGCAACTAGATAGAATAGGACTTATATTCATATGACATTCGTCACTCGAAATGATTTGCCTAACAAACTGTTAAAATTTAGTAAACTCGTTGTAAATCACTTTTCATTATAAAAGGTTTTTATAAATATACGAGTACGTATTCACAAAATTTTTAAAGATTTGTTTGGAATTATTTGAATTTAATTTTAAGCGTTTCATAGACCATGTGTAGTTAGGATAAAATTAAATTAGCTTTTCTGTAGTTTATATCTTTTAAATTGTATTTACATTTTGAACGTTCCGGCAACAAATTGTGTCATCCTCAACTTGGATTTTGATTTAATTTTGATTACTTTAATTAGGTTAACAAATTATTTATAGTCCGATTATCGTAAGTTCCGTTATACGTCATTATTTTGGTGACAAACCTAATAACACAAAAATAATTTTACTTAATATATTTTGTAAATATATTTGCATCTAGTTTTATATAAGATTCAATTAAATAGTTTAATATGTAGTCAGTTTATTTATCAGTTATAATTTATTTTATTTACAAATAAGTAAGAACTAATTATATACAATAATATTTTGAGATTTTATTTATTGTTCCTATATTTGGCAATAATGATTATTTTTACTAAATTGTACATTTATAATATATTAAAAAAACTACACTGAAAAAATCCGTTACATTCAGTATTTTAAATATACAAAGTGAAGTGTATTTATGTACATACTTTTTTTTAAGTTTTCAATAAAATGTAAATATACAATTTTATGGAAAATATAGCGTTTTGTTGCCACAGATATAGGTACATAAACTCTGTGAAAAATTGACGTTTACCAAACCAAATATGTTCTAATGCGATGCGCGATAAAGGAACACAAGCGTTGCCAATGTCCAATGATATCAATGTCAGTTGATATCCAATCACATTTATTATTATTGCTGTAATATTAATAGTGAGCTAAAATTGTTCTCTTTTTCCGGAAAAGATGTATTAGAGTAAAAACAATAACACTTACTTATACACAGTGGCGCAGTCAGGATTTTGTCTTGGGGAGGGGGCAAGGATTTTATCTTGGAGAAGCAAAAAAAAGCAAATACTAACCAGATTTGCACTTTATCTTACATGAATCGAATAATTAATAGTTTAAAATAATGAATGTTGGCTCAATAGTTTGTGGTAAATAATTGTAGCGTTAGAAGTGACAGCTGAATATATGACTAAACGAATAAAAATTGTGCTAATTCTGCTAGCCTTGGTTGCGCCAGTGCCTATACATATTAACATTGTTGTTAAATATCAGATTCTATTAAGTTATAACAATGTACTACCGTGCATAGACAACAGATCATAAATGAAAATTAATGCAATATGATACATAAAAATAAATATAACAAATTTCAATAAATAAGGACATATTTATTCAAAAATTTATACTATTACATTTGTGTAATAATTAGAAGTTACAAGTTATAGTGTTACATATAATTAGTAATATTATCCCATTATAAAATATTTCCAAATAATATCCATGTAATTTAACCTCGTATTTATTCATTTATAGCATCCATTATTTTTGGAAAATTTTGAGAAACTAATAGCAAACACTTCAAGACGAACTATTGCTAACTATTTAGCAATACGTGTTATTCTTTTATCTGTTTATAATCTTTCAAAAGATTTTCACAAATTAACTGGAACCAGAACTACAGTATGGGAACAGTGTGTGCAAGACACCATGAGATATTTTGATGTTGCAACGTTATCAATGTTTGTACGACGATATGTTCAACCTGAATCTAAAAAAAAGATAGAATCAATTGTACAAATTATTTTACAAACTGCTGAAGAATTTTTAAATGGCACTACGTGGATGAGTGATCGGGTAAAAAATAATGCTCTGAACAAAATTAAAAATATTATATACTATATAGGTTATCCCGAGGAGGTGCTAGATAATAATATTATTTCTAATATCTACAAAGATGTAAGTATATATATTCTATTTATAATAATATGTTTTAAAATCAATCCTCATTCTTTTCAATCTCTTTTATCTGCTTTTACACCTTTTCCAGTTATATATCAGACATCATCATTTGTAATTGTAATGAAATTTTAACATGTAAAATAAAAATGAAAATTTTATCACAATTTTATTTATTGACTTAAAAACAAATATCTGCTAAAAATACTTGGTCGTAGCATGTAGCCAAGTTATTTGGGCAATTAAGTTGGTACATGATACGACCCATATTATTTATTTACTGTCAAGATAAAAGTTTTTATTTTTATTTTTATAAATTAAAACGTTTATACTTTACTTCTATGTCATGAATTCATTTCAATCTAATTCTGAAAAAAAGGATAATTATAATTTACAAAAAAAATATGCGATATAGTTAAGCTCTGCCATCATATCAAGGTCATGTTCCACATTAGACAAAACTCGGAAAGAAAACAAAACGATTATTCTTTTTAAAAAAATAACCTACCTAACTAACGCATTCAAAAGTCTTTAATTGCAACGACATTTTTTGCATTACAAAACTACCTGAAAAGCAGATTTGATTAAAACCGATTCTGTAGCGTTAAACAAAATACAATTAAGAAAAAATTTAAATTAACATAAGTTCACGAGAATAAAAACCGCGCATAGGTCACTGTAATCAGTATCCTAGCTACGAACCAAAAAAATAGTAGCGTTAGTTTGAATTGTTTAGATTGCAAAACAAGAAGTCCGAATAACACGAGTTAAAAATTGACTTTAAAATTTTAGAATTATAAGTAATAATTTTTAATTTATCTATTCGAAATGTTATATTTAACATATTTAAATTTCAAATAAAATTGATAAAATAGAGTAACAAATAATATATGTATTATTATACATTTTTATATTTTATTTAGTATAATTTAATTATAATATTTACGTAACATACAGTTACTTTAAAAAAATAAGACTGAATCAGATAGATTTTAACGTGCTGAATGCAAAACTGTTATATTTAACCATTGTTAAAGTCTATAGTTTGCAAAAATAATTAAAGTTGTTTGCAAAAATTTAAGGTCAAATATTTTACGTATCTATGATAATTTTGCAAATGTTTAAATTGAATTTTATAGTTTTGGATGCACTGAATGCAATGGTATAAATTTAAACTATCTTATCTCTTAGTCAGAAATTGCATTTTTGCAAATATCTCGGAAACGGTTGGAAATTTTGTAAAAATAACATACTCTCTGCGATTTACAAATACAGGCCAATTATCAAAATCAACCCACTACGACACCCCCTTATTAATTAAACCAACCCCCAAAACTGTGATAAAAAGTTAACAAAGTGCATAAAAATTCAAAAACTAAAATTGCGAGTATTTTGCAACCGGCTGCAAATTTCGCAAAAATAACGAAATATGCTCCGCAACACTTGTGTTGCTATAACATTTTCAACCTCCAATCCCGTACAACCCTTCGGCTATTAATTATTAAAGTTTGCAAAAATAAATCTTTAATTGCAAATATCTCGAAAACGGCTGAGAATTTCGAAAAAATATTAAAATTTACCGCGTTTTACAAATATTAGTCAATTATGGTAGTACTACAACATATCCATAAATCAACCCCCTACGACACCCCCTTATTAATTAAGTCAACTTCCAAAACTGTGATAAAAAGTTAACTTTGTGATTGTAAAAATCTAACAAATACAAATACAAATACAAATTTTTTATTTCTTGCGAAAACTTCAAAAAAAATGTCATAAAAACAAGTTTATGTACAAACTTGCTTTCCTGATACAATTTCGATAAAAAAAATTTAGCTTATACATTCCCGCAGTTCATCGATGTTAAACTGGTTGCCCTAGGCTTTCCCAGCAAGGTCACTGCATTTTTCGTGCTTCATTCAGAAGCACAGTATTTGATATTTTATATGAATTTAATATTTGAAGAATGGGAAAAATCAAAATACGCGGTATTTGTTTAAGGACTTTATTGAACAATAAGAAAATACATTTATTAAAAAATAGAATTCGTATAATATACATATAACATTTTTCTTCTATTATACAAGGCTATTCAAAATAAAAGAACAGATTTCAAACATTTAATTTTTCCAAACTACAAAATGTAGAAACATGATTCCTACTTTTATTAAAAAAGAAAAGTTTACAATTTAAGTAGGGGGGGGGGGGGTAAAAGTTCCAATCACACAAGAGAAATCATATTGTGTGCTGCAAATAGTAAAACTAGAGTCCATTGTTGAAGTACAACGTGCATTTCGCCGTCAATTTAACAAACAACCGCTGCGTCATAAGCAAATTTACGAGTGGCATCGAAAATTCGTAGACGATGGTTGCATCTGCAAAAGGAAAAGCACGGGACGTCCACGCACATCAAACGAGAATGTAGAGCGTATTTGTACACTTTACGAAAGGAGCCCAAAGAGATCCACATCACGAGCAAGCATGGAACTTAACATTCCTCAACCAACGGTATGGAGAATTCTCAAACATCGTCTGCACATGAAGCCATAACATAAAATTGTAGACTTTTCTCTCTCCATGAAAGTTGGAATCGTGTTTCTATCTTTTGTAGTTTGGAAGAATTAAATGTTTTAAATCTGTTCTTTCTTTTTGAATAGCCCTGTATATATTTTAGTATTTTACACATGTTATGTGTACAAGTATTATTTTGCTTCTGTTCTAATTATAATAAAAATAATTATTAAAATAAATAATTTATTTTATAATTAAACATATAAAATAATAATATTAATGTTTTGTGTGATACAGATTTTATAAATTTCACTTAAATTTTACTTAGTTTTCAAATTTTTTCGAGAGGTAGGCATAGACAGTTATTTTTTCGATTTTTGCATTGTCTTATTTCTTGTGAATAAATAAAAAAATATTCTTATTTATCAGGAAAACAATAAATGCTGTCACAGTATCGGAGAATTTGAATTTTTTGTCGCCAGAAATTATTAAAAAAAACACAGAAGTATAGTTTGTAATATGTATTGAATAATCATTTAAATTACATTTCATACAATTTTATAATATCAAAGGTTTCATTTGAAAATTTCGGAAACTGTAAGAGAAATCAAAGTCTTGGAATGGAGCTGTAGATACAGTTTAGAATAAAATCGAAATAATATTATTTATTTTATATTAAATTAATTAGCTTCTAATAATTAGTTACAATAAATATGAAGTATTAAACGAATAAATCAAATGTAAAGAAAACAATAAATTACTTACAATTCAACCTTTTTTAATTACAATTAACTATTTCTGAATTACAATTGATGTTCTATAAAATAAAATTGTCAAATCAAATTTACAATTATTAATGCTTTTTGCGATAATCTTATCCATTTCTAAAATATAAATGGAAAAGGTGTATTTTTTAAGTTCTCGTAGTACTAAATATCGAAATTATGTTTCTTTATTGATATTAATTCCAGGTACAAATTGATGAAAATATGTATTTTGAATCATGGTTAAATATGTGTCGCTTTCAATGGAATAATATTTATAAAAAATTACATAAGCCAGTTAATGAATATCTTTGGCATCACTTACTTAAAAATCCATATTCAAAAATAGAATTCGAGAAAAATGTATTATGTAAGAATTGATTATAAGTAGGCTGTTCTATTAAAAGAGTCACAAACTTTAGGAGAAAACAATTTCAATATATCTTTTAGTTTTTTATTTAAGTGTAATTTTGGTTTTTAGTTATTATCTCAAAAACTATTGTTGAATCGAATAATTTTTCGAAAGTATATATTTCGATTAGAAAAGTAAATAGCTATAACTTTTATTTATTTTTATTTTTTCATTAGATATACCGTTAATACGTTAATCAGATATAGTAGTAACGGTTTATTATGACTCAATTTTTGATTTATTTGTGATTATTTTTTTAGCACCTTTCAGAAAAAACATTTTATATTCATTATTACATTTTTTTATTTAGGGATACCACCTAGCTATTTACATAGTACCTATTTTAGCATACGTCGTCCGAATTATTTAAATTTCGGGGCCATAGGCTCTATATTATCTAGTCAACTTGCTAATATATATTCTCCAGATGGTACACAGTTTAACGAACGCGGTGAATTAATTTCGTTATATGAAGATGCAATCACACAAGCAGATTTCGATGAAATTACAGATTGTGTTTGGGAACAATACAGTGAATATACATATCCTCCATTAAACATATTAAAGGTAAGTCAGTAGTTAAGTAAAAAATTAAAATAAGTATTCTCTGTCCTTAAATTCATGTTTTTTTTAGCAATCGGTCTATGTGAGAGCAGTTGATTACTTTGATGACAATTCAGGGTTAAAAGTAATTTATACTGCTTACCAAAAATGGGTAGAAAAAAATGGAGAAGAATTGCCTTTATACGGTGTACCATATACACCAAATCAGATATTTTGGATCAGTTTCGCACAAAACTGGTGTAGCAAAACTAGAATATATACAGAATATTATCTTCCTACAGATTGTTTTTGTGTAATTGGGCCGTTAACAAATTCAGACGAATTTAATAATGATTTTCAATGTCTTTCGCCTTCTCCTATGAATCCAATTAAAAAATGTCGTTTTTGGTAATTGTATAATACAATAATTAAATTTTAAACTTATCAGTATAAATCTAATGAAAAAATTTAAACGAAACTACAAACAGTATCGCCCAAAAAATTGAACAAAATTTATAATAATAATAACAAAATCGAATAGAAAAATAGAAGAATGACAGTACACTATGAATGCAAAATAATGTTTTACTTGGCGTAGTTTGGCGAGGCATTTGAAAGGATAGAATAAAAACGAGAAAAGGGATAAAAAGAAAAGTATGACCGCTTACAAAATTTGATAATGTGTTATTTTATTTACAAACAATTCATTTAGTTTTTTTCAATGCAAAAGATTGCAAAAACAAACGTAATTGTAAAAATTACAATAATTTAATTATATATTGCAGTTTACAAGATTTAAATACAAAATTCGGTAAAAAGCGTAGCTTTTCACAATATAAATATATATTATATATGTATATGTAGAGAATAAAACATGTAGAAATTCTTATAGCAATATATTCTGTATAATATATATATATATATATATATATATATATATATATATATATATATAATTCTTTTATATAAACACATCAGTTAATTTACTTTACATAATTATATTAATATAATAATTTCTGACCAGATATACTCACTATATAAACACTGATAATGATGGTACTAAATGATAGAACAAATAAACCATTGATCAGTTTTGACTAGAAGCAAAATATATTTATTAATTTATTTACCTAATTCGTTCATATCAAAACTTTATTTTCTTTATTTTTTAAATATTAAATTAATGATAATCAATTAATTCATTTTAAGTTTGTTTTTTTTTAATACATTTTGTTGTAATAGAATAATAGAGTAAAATAATATATTATGTGTACTTGCTGGACGTAAAAATTTTGTCACAAGAATCAATATGCATTAAAGTAATTTTCAAGAAAAATGTCATATTTCTTAAATTGAAAAGCTTTTGTAAAATATAAGAATAAATTTTCTTATTGACTGTATATTAAAGACTTTATATTGTCCAATTAATAAATTTTTAGAAAATCCTAATTTTCAGAAGCAAGGTTATCTTGTTCAACCAAAACCTCGTGAATTAAACGGCTATCAAAAAAACAATTTTGATATGAACGTGTATTTTGATAGTAAATATAAATAACAAATCAAAGCCGAGATGCTTCGGCTACAAAACTGATTCTGTACCAAGCGAACCCTCATGTGTGAGATTCGAATGCAAGCTGGCGCAATCCGAATCGTTCGAATGGGGACTAGAATAATTGGCCGCTTCCTGTAAGCGCATTAACATACTCAACAACGGATTACCATCTGAGTCCGGTTGCGCTGTTGATCCACTTTCCAATCCCACATCCCTGGGACTAATTCGCGTTAAGCCAGTTGGCGATACGCCCGGCCATGGATAAGTATCTATCACAAATTGGGCAGGATCAGTCCAAGCAGCACGACGTCCGTAGAGCTGCAAGCCCTCACGTGCCGCTTCACGTAAATAAGGCGCCAGCGAATAGTTCCAAACGTCGCAGAACCAAGCTTTTGCAGCGTCTAGTTCTAAAGGACAGCTAAAGAATAGTCGAGGACCAATTGCAACATCGCCCGAACTGTGTGTTTCGAGAAATGTGTTCAGATGTTGTCATACACGGGGAAGCCAACTGAGAACCGCGGCTAGTTCTGGTTGCGGACGACCCTGATCTAGTTCTAATGTAGCTAGTCTACGGCGGAGTACACGACCGAGAAGTCCTCGAGCGGGTTCCATGTGAGGAGCGACTAATACCTGCGACAGATAATCAATTTTAAAACATGCTAGTTTTTTATAGTAATATTAGCACTAATAATAATTGTATTAGGTAATTTATGAGTAGCATTACTTAAGAAACATTGTTACATAATTTTTATATAGTATATAGTAGTAATGTAAAATATAAAACGCCCTTATTATTGAATAAGGGTGTTTTCAATGCATTACTTTCAAATAGAATTAGATTGTAACTTCAAATTCATAACGTAACGGAAAAAATGAAAAAAAATTATATTCTTTAAATAAACCTACCCATCGGAATCCATGTTGTAACTGTAAACTAGTGGCACTGCAAGCGGCTTGAGCCATCGTACCTAGTAGACAAGGCAAATTTCGCGGCAACGAGCCGAGTGCTTCGGCTAAGGGGCCAGCGCGATGAAGATTATCTAAGACAACCACACAAGGCAAGACTTTATTGTCACTTCCGGCGACAGCCTGCTCGCCAAGATGCGTTAAATACTGTTAGGTGTTGGGTGCAGGGTGCAGAAGTGCCAGGCTCTACGTGCTGTTTCCCTGTTCAATGTTCGTAAGATCTGCAGATCATGATTAACTATCCATATGTAGCCGATTTGACTTACCAGTGCCGTAACAAATACATTTTTTTACAATATTAAAAAATGCGATGAAATAAAAAGGAAATGAAAGTTTTTGCAGTGCACTAAAAAACTGACGTTATTTCTTTTGTAACAATTCATATTACTTATATTATTTCTGAATAAGAAAATAATGCATAATAAACAGTGACGGATTAAGGAAGACTTGACTGGGCTGTAGTCAAAGGCCACCAGTATTTTAGAGCCTTCACATATTAGTTTCGCTAAAGAAAACAATAGTTTATGAAAAAAAATCATACATTTTTTTATATTTATTATTACTATACAGTATAAAATAGTAAATCTAGTAATCAGAAGGCTTTTACGTCCGGTATCCATTAAATTTATAAAATTTTCTAGGCTGGTGTATGCCGTGGTCGATCTATCCTTGTGGCAGACGTTTCGCCATACATCGTAGATTGTGACCAAGCATTGAGGATGCCTCATCTACAATATATGGCAAAATGTCTGCGACAAAGTTTAGATCGATCACGGCATATACCAGCCCAAACAATTCTATAAATTCAAATAGTAAACCTGTTTAGTAATAATGTTATTATTTAAATTTTGGTGTAATCGTATTGTTTAAACTAAAAATGTTTAAGCTAAAAATCAATTTCTTGTTTACATAGATAAAATTAAAACAAGTTTCTTATAAGATATGTAACTTCAACATCTACACAAGATATGCGGGTTGCTTAATTAATTTAAAAGTCAATGACCAGAATATAATCTCTTTCTATTTATAAACAGGAATCAATTTGATTCAAGGGCTCCAAAAATAATAAATAATAAATAAAATAAAAAAGAAATAAACGAAAAATAAACTGAAAAAAATTAATAAATTAATTATTTTTTTAAATTAAACATAACACAATTTTAAAATAACAAAAAATATTAATTTTGGTCCTATAGAAAATTTATTATTTATATTTACACTGCAATTACAGAAAAATTTAATTAGAATTAATAAATTTACTTCAACAGATATTGTTGATTTATAGTATAAAAAAGTAAAGTATTAGTTTTGGAGAAGGGTGACTTAATGACTGAATGTATTGTTGACTAACAACGTGCCCCATGCACGTTTAGAGCAAGTAGATGAATTTGTGTATTTGGGTAGTTTATTAACTAATAATGGTCGCTTTAATCGTGAGATTGAATGAAGAGTTAATGCTGGTTTAAGATTTTGGGCGCTTTAGATACATTTGCTAGAACCGTAAATTTATCCATAGAGCCCCATTTGAGTATATACAAAAGACAAAAGACAGCAAAAGCATAAAACGAAAATGACTGCTGTAGAAATGAGATTTTTACGTGGTGTATGTAGTGTAATTAGAAGCAATCGAGTACGAAAGAGATTAGTGTATGATGAGTGTGAAATTGAAAAAAATATTGTCGCAAAAGTTAATGTTAGTCAGTTGAGATGGTTCGATCATCTTGAGTGAATGTCTAGTGAATGTTTGGTTAAAAGAATATATGTGAATAATTTTGAAAATATACGTTTACGTGGACGTCCGATGAGCAGATGGAGTAGTATGATTGAGTGTGTTTTACGTAAGCGAAAGTTTTCAAATAGTATAGGAATAGAAAAGCATGTATGACAGAGAATATGAATGTAGATGAAGCTAGAGTTGCTTGTCTGGATAAGAATGCATGGAGAAAAGTAATTTCGGGGGTAGTGAAAAGAGTTTGTACCATATCCTTTTGGGTACATGGTGTGACTGTGTATATGTGTATGTATAGTATAAAAACAATATTTTGAAGAATAAATTGTAAAGTATAGTAAGAGTAGAAAATACCCGTGCGTTACGGCAATGGTTGTTGGTAAGATTCAAAACAAAAGCAAACTGCAGAACGAGGCCCCCTTGTATTTATGTAAATTCCAAATATTACAGCACATTTTGAACTTATATATAAATGTAGAAGCAGCAGCAGCAGCAGCAGAGTCGAGCAAAACTCGAAAACATTAAAGAGGCAAGCGGGTAGCGCGGTTAGGCCCTAGCTTCATCCTATATGTATATTAGGCAGCAAATGAGAATGAATGATGTACTCTGATACTAATTAAAATACATTTACCACTTAAGATCTCAGTCGCCATTGTTACACATACATTACAAACGTACGTATATATTAATTTAGGTTAGGTTCGTACTCGTATCATATGCTATTGTTTCTTTTAATTATAGCTCACGGATAGAAATGGCTGCCGTATAACTATAACGTACCACACATACATTATATTATACGCCATTACGGATAAAATTTCACTGAATTAAATCGTATTTATAATGAATCATTTGTCTAACTATTAGTCTATTATAAATTTTACTTAATTACTTTGTTTCACTATTTTATACTTCATTGATTTGAAATGATAGTACGTATACAGGGTGTAACGGAATAACTATTCCTAATTTTCAGAAATGATAGAGGGCACATAAAGAAACATTTTTTATTAATAAACTAGTGTTTTTTTTTCGGCAGTCGATTATAAAAAACACAACTTTATGTTATAACCCGAGAATTAACGGAGATTTATAATATCCGTTAAGACCATTTCATTCTACTCAAAAAAGTGCCTTAAGAATGTGAAAATTATTTTTATCTAATTTAAAAACCATCGAGATATCGCCATTTATCAAAATACGGAAAAAACGAACTTTTCGCCATAACTCGAAAACAAAAGACGATAGCTAATTTTTGTTTTCATAATTGAGTTTCTCTCAAAAAAAGCGATCGAAGATGCGCGGTCCATTTTTCCACATCTCTTATAGTTTCTGAGTTTCCCTATGAAAACGTCCAAATTTGCCCACCCTGTACATCGTTACAACTTGTGTATCGAAAATGGTGGTCGTAACTTCGAACAATTTTTATAAAGTTTAATGCACTATTATTTCTAATAAAATGTTCCTTAACTTAACTACTCTTTGACGTTGTAATAATTAAAATTGTTTTTAACGATATCTAGTGTATCTTAACACCGAGAAATTTTTGGACACTAGTTTATTAATAAAAAATGTTTCTCTAAGTGCACTCTATCATTTCTGAAAATTAGGAATAGTTATTCTGTTACACCCTGTATAATACGTATCTTTAGTAGCAAATTATTTACGCTAAAAATTAAGTAATAATCATATCTTTACTTGCGTAATTAGCAAATTATTCACTTAAACTTAAAGCGATACAACAGTTTATTTACATTTTTTATATCTTGACTCAGAATATTTATATTTAGTAAAATTACTTTCATTTATGTTTCTAGTTAACGTTTTGTACAATGGTAGATACTGAAGCATACAGCACGAGCTTGAAAATCAAATCGATTTTTTTGATTAATCAATCTTATAAAAACATCTTTCTAATTGTCAAAGAAATCTATTATTGCACTAATTTCTAATAATTGATATTATTATTTTGAAAATCAAATTTTTAATTTTATTTTATAATTTCTTTCGAATTATTAAAAAAAATCTATTTCTTATGTTGTCTATATTAAAAGTTTAAAGATATAATGAATTTATTTAAGTTATTTTAATTTAATAATTCTAAGTCTCTGTATTATCAACGCTGATTAAATTTATTTCACAAAAAAATTTTACTCTCCAACTAAATAAGCTTAAACACAAATATTGTTCCAAGAATTTGATTATTATTATTAATAATAATAACTATTTTTAATACCATGAGACTAAATTTATTCTCTCTCTGTAATGCGGCAATCTATCGATTAAATATATTTACTTCTAAAGTAAATTTAACCAACGCTTATAATGTCAGGTTTAAAAATATTATTATTTATTTGTGTAATTGCAATGTAATTCATATTTTAGAAAATTTATGAAATTGATCAATATACATACATATGCACGTAAATAAATCAACAGATCAAAATTAAATAATATGAAAGATCGATCATTTTATCGATCTGTAAATAAGAAAATGTTATCGAAAATGACAGACTGATAATTTAATACATATTCAATAATAATATATTATGTTACCAGCAGCAGAAAATGATCTGTATTGTGTTGAGCCCAGATATTTGCCACCGAATCAGAACCGTGGCTAAGCAATCTGAGTTAAACATAAAAAAGCATTCTGCTCCAAGTGACATACTACTTTTTCTTCAAGCATTTTAAACGAAAATAGACTAAAAATAAATAGAAATATATATATATATATATATATATATATATATATATATATATATATATATGCTATTGCAGTTTCCAGATAATGATATAAATATATATATCGAAAGCTTGGATAGTACTTCAATTGAGTTTTATTTTTCAAAAGCCTTAATACACTTTATTTATATATTATCCAACTGACTCTAATAAATTTAAATTTGGTTATTATAAAAATATAATAAAATTCAAAAATAAAAAATATAAAAGTTATATTTTGTTTTAAATAATATTCTATGTAAATTCGTTCCATTGCAATATAAAAAAACTAATAATTAAATTATAATTATCAATTTAATAGTTTAAAAACAAAACAAAAAAACTTGTGAAATTAATAACATTAAAATGATTTTCATTCTTTTGTTATGTTAACTTACAAATAAATAATTTAGCGTTTACTCAGTTTATTTTGTTAAGTATCCTACACTTATTTTGTTGTTTTCGTTTTAATGTGTTTTTTTTTGTAGATCTTCGTTCTTTCTAGTCAATTTCAATTCTGTTTGCGTTTGAAAACGTTTACGTTAGTGAATAGTCATAATCTCACGAATGAATGTATTTAAAGTGAATTAATACGGCTGAATATGGCGTGTCTATTTTTTCTTTCATGTCTAATAATGTTGTTTTTTTTTTCGTTCTTTTTTCAAACGGTGGCCACGTAGCCTGTGAGATGAGATCGTACGTTTGTTCGTTTTTAATACTATACCTACCATTCACATCTGTTTACAATAGCAATCTTTGTAATGTAATAACGTAATGTATTAACAAGTTTAATTTCAAATTAAATTCATTGCACGCCTTTTAAAGTCTACTATTAAATAAATACTAAAGTAAAAAAAATTATTTACTATTTTTCTGTTTTATATAAAGAATTACGTATCTTTAACTAATTATGTCAATTTTAATGGTAATAAATAGATAGTTTTACAGTTACAATAATCATTCATTTAACTAAAATTTAATTTTAAAAAATTAATTAAAATAATGATTATTTTATTGTATAATAAAACATACACACAATTATTTATTAAGCTAAAGAAATTTGTGGAGAAATACGCCTCTTGAGACTGCATCTACCACTACCACTAGTGACTGAAATTACATAGCAAAAACAAAATTTTTGTCATAATCTAAAAATATAATAGGTTAAACAATTGGGCTCCGATGAGTACCAATGAATTATAAATGCAAACAAGTGAATTTGATCTGCTTCTATCGAAAGCATTCCGAGTGCTAAAAAGCAGACGAAAAGTTTTTAATATATTGTTAAATTGTCAATAAAAAAATCAGCATTAGACGAATCAGAGATAATCAGAGTCAATGCAGCAAATGTACTTTATTTCCATTTGAAATTGTTAAAAGTTCCTTAGAGTATCTTCTTTATTTTAGATAATTTTTAATTAAAAATTTAATCTAACCTGACCTATAATTTCGCTACCTAAACAATTTTTTAATTTTTTTTTTATAAGTATATAAGTTATAGTGGATTCTCAATAATTTATAGTAATATTGATTTATAAGTATATCAAAATAAAAAGCAAATTTGTTGTACAACAATAAACTGTTAGTTTTGTTGTTTTCTTTTTTCTTTTTAATAAAGCATTGTTCGTTTCGCTGATTGAACAATAGGTGAAGAAGGTAAGTGAATGTAGGTAAGTCAAGACAAGTCGATTTTCGATTTTGTTTTTCAGCCATATGCCATGTTTTATTGTCCGTATTGGTCGTATTACATTGTGGAAGCGCTCACCGTACTAACCGTATAGTAAGCGTATACAATTGGTAGGAATTCATCCATTTCCAACGACCTATTCGTATTGATAATATGAAGTATCGCGGGACAGCGAGCTGATCGCGGCCCGAAACACGAGCTTCCTTACCGTCATCGTCCGAACAACTTAAAATCCATTAAATCGAACACAATAGGGCCACCTACGTCGATCAATTACCGGATCGATGCGGACAGAGCATTGTTAGAAACGCCACCAATATGTTTGCGCAGTGCATGCAATATTACTGTATCATCTACATCAGTGATTCCCAAAGTGGTCCAGGTGGACCCCCAGGGGTCCACGGAAGACTCGACGGGGGTCTACGATGGCGAGAAAAAAAAATGGGGGTTCACTGGTTGTAAGTGGGGGTCCACGAAAATTTATCTGGTTTCGATCGTAAAGAACTAAAATGTTGGCTTGGCTGTACCTATCAATGTAGGGCCTACATTGTAGGCAGATAATACACTAGGTACTAAAAAAAATTCCAAATTTTTCGGTGATTTTTGACAGGCTTTATTTCGGTGCAAAATGGTCGTATTGAGACTTTAAAAAAAGCATTTTGAAGCTTTATGATTCAAATTTTCAGATTTTTGCTAAAATATTTTAGGAGTTACGGTTCTCATGCAATACTAACAGATAGCGCAAAAAAATAATATTGCAAATTTTTTGCTTGTTTTTTTTTTGTCCACGGGTGTGAAAATTTTTTTTCAGTTAGGCCGGCATATGGATCTGATAGCCTGTTTATTTAGTATTAATTTCCTTTTTTTTAAACCTCCGTTAATTTTTTTGAGTAGTGTATTTTAAGAAAGTCAGCGACTGTTAACTTGTAAAAACTTGCATATTCGATATTTTGAGTACAACGCGTATCGAGACTTGCAAAGCGCCGCCCGCTAGCCAGCCAGCAACGCTAGTTAAGACGTGCATAGGGACGAAATACGACTTGTACTGTGCTTGCAATCTTGCATGAACTTGTTTGATTCTTCACCAATATAAATACGAATGCCAAGAACAAACGTTACTCATTTGCTTTACTCATTTGCTGTGCTCATTTGTTTCGGGAATTTTGAAAAGAAACGTGTGAGTGAATCGATGTCAGTGTTTGCCAGTGCCGGAAAAAGTAAGTATACCTGCCTATTTGTTATACATACTTTTATTTTATATTGTAGTAATATTATATTATTTGTTATGTTTGCGTGTAGTAGGTACGTAATAAAAATTAAATACTGAACAGGGCCATTATTCGATACTTCTATAAAAGAACAGAAAGCCGAGAAAGATTGAACTTTTAGTACTTTTTATTATAAAATTATTTATTTACCCGACTGTGGTGATTCACTAAAAGAGAGTTATTATAATTGACCTGCATGTTTGTACATATTTCAGTGCCCTCGTAGTTGCTAATGCTAAATGACTAAAAATATTTTCATAAAATGTACCACTCGTATAGTAATGTATCAACGTAATAAATAAAACATTAAAATCGCGGTGTTTTGACGTCAAAATATTCTTTAAAAGTATTTTCTCTCGAATTTACAGAAATGTATCAAAATATAATTAATCAAAAAATGTTTTGCATTACATTAAAATAGATTCAATCTTAGCGGCTTATTGCTTTTAATAATTAAAATCAGTTTTGCCGCCGGCATTTTGGTTTTTTCATTGCAATAATTAACTAATTATTCCCATTCAATTCTGTTCAAATAGCCATATCCTGTTAAAATCACCTTATGATTACTAAAACAAACTTTTTTTTTTCTTTACACGTAGGTAACTGATACGAAACATGGCTGAATCTAAGAAGAAATGTCGACAATACAGTGTTCAATATTTGAAATTTGGTTTTGTTCCATCAACGGCCGACAAACGATTGCCCATATGCCTTTTGTGCAACAAAGTTTTGAGCAATGACTCGATGAAACCATCGAAGCTCGAAGATCATCTAAGAAGGTGTCATCCTGATAAAATAGGCAAAGATTTAAAATATTTTCAAACATTGAAGGAAAAATATGAAAGAAGACCCACCGTGCAAAGTATGTTCGCTTCAACGTCTCAAAGTAACGATGATGGCTTGCGGGCATCCTACAATATCTCATTGCTTATCGCGAAATCTGGAAAACCGCACACCATCGGTGAACAGTTAATTTTACCCGCTGTTGAAGAGGTTTTAAAAACTGTTCTGCACAAACCTCCATTTGACGTACTTAAAAAAATTTCTTTGAGTAACAACACTGTACAAAGGCGTATTGATGAAATGAGCTCTGATGTTGAAAGCTTCTTGTGCAATTATCTGCAAACAACTCATTTTTCTATTCAATTGGATGAATCAACATTACCTGGCAATGAAGCCTTATTATTGGCATATGTTCGATTTGTTATGGACGAAGAAATCCATGAAGAGCTACTATTCGCGAAAACTTTGAAGACGGACACAAAAGGAGAATCAATATTTAATGTCCTGAGCGATTTTCTTAAGGAAAAATCGATTCCATTTACAAACATTACTTCGGTGGCAGCAGATGGAGCTCCTGCCATGTTCGGGCGATATCGTGGGTTTATAAGCCATCTTCAAAGAATTATACCAGGAGTAACTGCAATTCACTGTGTCATACACCGACAACACCTGGTAGCGAAAAATTTGAGTGATAGATTGCACCAATCGCTTCAATTTGTGATTAAAGCAGTTAACAAAATAAGAAGCAACGCGTTAAATACCCGTTTATTTGCACAATTGTGCGACGAAAATGATGAAGACTTCCAACGATTACTCTTACATACTGAAGTACGCTGGTTGTCGAAAGGTGCATGTTTAACAAGATTTTACTCACTTTTTGAATCAGTTTTAGAGTTTTTGGAAAGTAAAGATCCAGATTTAAAAGAAAATCTGATCAAATTGAAAGCAGACATCGCGTATTTGACAGATTTGTACAAAAAATTTAATGACATTAACTTGCAGTTGCAAGGGGACAGCCTAAATTTAATAAAAACAAAGGGTGTAATTTCGGCTTTTCTTGGAAAATTGAAATTTATGAAGCAAAATATTAGTCGGCGCGAATTCGCACAGTTTCCAAACTTGTCACAGGCAGAATGTCTTGATGAGGATATTCAGACATACGTTCAACATTTAAATGCCTTGCATGATGACTTCAAAAATAGATTTGAAGATATTCTGACGATGGAAATACCACCATGGATCATAAATCCATTTGATGAAACGGAAGTGGCGAATGTGGTATTGCAAGAGGAGCTACTCGAGCTTACCACCAATGAGGAGCTGAAGGTGAAATTTAAAAAAGGCTATCAAACATTTTGGCTGCAAGCAGAAATTGCCGAAAAATATCCTGGACTGTGGGAAATTGCGAGAAAACTTTTGATAGCGTTTCCCTCGTCATACCTTGTCGAAAAAAGTTTTAGTGTGGTGACAAACCTATTAACAAAAAAAAGGAGCAGATTGAATATCACAGAACGGGGAGATTTGCGGTTATTCCTGACAAAACTGAAGCCAAATATTGATAACTTGCTATCAATTCATCAAGTGCATCCCTCCCATTAAAAATGACTATTTTTTTTAATTGTTGAAGTTACGTTATTAATGTTTAATTTTAAGTCTATTAAGTCTAATCATATTATTTTAATAAAAAATTTTAATGAATAATGAAAATATACTATTCTTCTTTTTATTTTTACCACTCCGAATTTAGAGTTGGAACTCAGCCGCGACGCATATATCCATCGTTAGATCTAATCTTCACATTTTTTGACGAGTTTTGGGAATATGGTAGAAATGTAGCAGCAGGGGGTCCACCGAAACCAGTAAATTTTTGAAAGTGGTCTACGGGGAAAAAAAGTTTGGGAACCTCTGATCTACATGAACATTTTTTGAGGAATACCACCGCACCAAAAACGTTTGTTTCACCTCTGTTTTCTTCGTTATTTTTTCTAGATTGTTTCATTTATTTTGTAGAATTTCGAATTTCGTAAACAATTATAAAGATAATGAAGTGCAGAATTTAATTTCAATGGCTTGTATTACATGCTCGATTTTTTAGTAGGGTAACCAAATATACTTTATTTTAGAATATATCGAATTCTATCAGTTGTTACTAAATTATACTTGGAAATATTTGAGTATATACTATTATTAAGAAAAATTTGTATATGCTCTGTGAAAAATAAATTATATACGAAACTTTATCTTAAAATACGTTGCATAAAATTAAATAAGTATTTTCAGCTGTTAGTATAAAAGTTATGCAAATCAAACAAAACAAAAAAATAAAATCAAAAAATAAATCAATCGTATCTAAAATTGTTATTATAAATTATAAGATATAATTAAAGTAGTTGGAATTTCGGCTGCAAAAACCATCTTGAATTCAATATTTTCATTTGAAATGAAACTAGTCGCCAAGTGTTTAGGCTGCAAACAAATTATTTAAACAAGAGAAAATTTATTCATATAAATGTCACTTTTAATTTATGAATAACTGAATCAAAGAAGTTGTTCTGAATATATTAATGCAATAATCCGTACGTTAAACGTATTATCAATCATATAAATCTTATTTGATTTTATACTCAGCAAATATATACTGTCATATTTGTCGGCAATTAACATATTATAAAGTTTAGTGAAATAAGTTAGGTTTACTTGTCATCATATTGTAATGTATTTATGTACCAAATGTACGTTAATCATGTTTCCATAAAGGGATAATATCGATTTGAGCAAATTATAGTTTTCACTTATAACTTGACACATAAATTGGACAAAAATTTCAACTAAGAGATTAAAATTTTAAAATTTAGGTTAAACTGCATCCGATTTTTTCAAAGCACAAATATTACAAAATTTTTTATTACAAAGTTAATATATTTTATATAGTATAATTTGTTATTGAATTATTACTAAAATAGTCAGATTCCTAAAATTCTACTCAGACAAACGAATTGACTTTTTTCTAATATTAAAATTACTATACTTTTATATAAAAAATATACTATAAATAATTATTAAAAATGTTGCAACAACATTTTTGTATTATTATTAACAACAATTAACATTTGATAATAATATATACATAATTTAAATGTAAAAAATTGTTTTATTTTTTACAAAGAAAATACGTTTGTTATTACTATTTCTTCAACAATAATTAAATTGGCTTTAGTGCCAATTAAAATGTGTAGGTATTTCAAAAATATAAGTATTTTTCAATTTTACACAAATAATAAAGTTCAAATCTACATAAATATCATGATTTGGTTCTACAATAAAAATTCTGTACTACAATACGTATATTGTAGAACAATTTTTATTAACCACATATTCTAACCAATGTGAGATTTATAAGTAACAAATTTCAGTAAAAATTGACTAGTATATATTTAAAGAAAACAATTACATTTTCTGATCAGAAAATTACATATATTGTCCATTTAAAAAAGATCACTAGAAAGAGAAGTATCATTTGAGAAAATTGAATTGGAGAAAAATTGAATTCTATAGTACCCATAACCAATCTATTTGACTACATTTCTATTCTACTTTGACACTTTACAATTTCAATACCAAGATGCAAAATTTCGAATCTGTAAAGTGAATTTTTGTCTGAAGAGAGTACAGGATATTCGACGTTGTGACAGATGACAGAAATTCTATCTATTTGACAACGCAAATTCGACAGCTTTCACTAGAAAACTTAAGTATTATCGTATCGTTTTATTTTATTGATTCGAAAATGTCAGACATTTTACGTACACTTTTCGTCTAACATTTTTTTCCATTATATTTAAAAGTCTTACCTAAATATTGAAACAAAATCAATAATCCATTGTTGCAGAATTTACAGTAATTAAATGAAAAATTTAATTTATTTCATCGTGTCGATAGATTTTTACTTCCTGCAAGCATTTTTATTTTATTTTCTATTTCCATCATATTGATTTGTATATTAAATTATTGTAAAAATTCTATGGCCTATATTCCTACCTAACTTTTTTGTAAAAAAAAATGCTTTTATCTATATTTCGAAATAACTTTTTGCATCTATATCTTATCATGAATGTATAGTTTATATATTTTTGATTATTTTTATTATATCTGATATTACAAAATTTAAATAAACTATTTTAAAAAGCTGAGTTAATTTAAGTTCTTCGCACATATAAACCGCCAAGAATTTCAGAACCAACTCTATTTATTATTTACGTTTTAGCGTAAAATTTTATTATAAAAATTAGTTGTTGTTGGTGCCGAACGAAGCAAGCAATTATTCAGAATATACGTTTGTGAAGTTGATATAAATCATTTATTTGAAGAAATCGATAATATATACGTAGCACTTCTCTTTCGCATTAAATTTTGTGAAATTATTCTACACAAAACTTAGATAAGAATATTTAGATGTTGCTATTAACAAACATCGTTCTATCAATTTAGTTATTTGTTTTAAACAATTCATTCGGTGAATTAGATTAACCGCTTATCAATTCTGGTATCAAGGTATTCAAATCATTCTACGTATATAATAAATTCAAATGGAGAAGCTGCTGGCACTCGGTGAAACATTATGAAATGAATTAGAATTGGCCAATTCCGGTAGTTATGCCATCATCAGAAGGAATAATACAAAAGTTTTACAAATTTTGCTCATATATAAAAATTAATAATAACAACTAAATAAGTAGAAGTTAAAAATAAAAATAGTTTAGAAATTTATTAATAGATATAATTCTCAATTTACAGATACATTTTTACAGAAATTGCTAAATTAACCCCATAATTAAAAATCGACGTTTAGATATATAAAATATGGATTGGTCAAAATGTGTTAAGCAATAAATTAAAACTAACTGACGTAAATAATGAATAATATTATTTAACAGAAGCAAGAATAGATGTGTTACCTAAATATGACACTGAACGGTGTTCAAATACGTATTTCCAGTGCGTAAATCTTACATGAAAAAAAAATGCAACATCGCTTTTTGTCTCATTTAGGTAACATAGAAATTCTATCGCGTATGATATCGATTTCCCATATTAATATTCTACATCAACTTATTAAACAAACATTCCAAAATGGTTTCTCAATAAAACAAACAAAGATATTTGAAAAATATTGTAATGCGTTTCGTTCGTCTTTTTACGAGATAATTAAATAAAACAAAATATGCACTTATTAACTAGATATTTATTATTTAAAACGATTAAATATAGAATGTAAATATAAAAATATAAAAGTATGAATATAACTATAAACTAAATGGTTATAAGCTTAAACACTAGTAATCAAACTAACACTAAATATTTATTTCACTATTTATATAACTGTTGCACTCGAAGTGAACTTGTTTCAAGCTTAAGGTTTGCGTAAGAACTGTCTTGACTTTAGCATTCGCTGTGTTTTTATAAGGCCATCGTGTTTTCTCGAACGTAACTCTGGTTGCCTGTAGAACATTCTCGAATCAGCATGCTTGAAAACACATATAGAATTCTCCAGCATGTTTCGTGCGGTCAAGGCTATTCGTTTGTGGTAAACAGACGGGTTCCGGCTAGCTCGCTTTGCTACATTGCCCCCTCCCTAGAGTGTTCCGTCTCGGGACACTCATAAATTATTGGTGAGGGGCCATGGCGAAATCGACACGTGGTCCCGCGAGCGCAGTGGGAGGTATGATAAAAGTAGCATTCCACGGTCTTTTCGGCTTTCTTGTTTTCCAGAGGATTGAAGCTACAAACAAGAATGTCAATGCCGGTATGCTGGAAAAGAGTTTCCAGCATATTTCTAATAATTCGCCAATCTAAACCGTCAAGGCCACAGCCTACTCTGGGGATCGCCAATTTTAGGATATTGTCCCGCAGGAGTAGCTCGCGTAACGTCTGCAGTGTGTTCCACATTGATTGGTAACTGGGCTTCTCTCGAGACAGTTCCTTTGTAACCAGGTAGTAGATGTTGCGGTGTTCCCTTTGCAGATGTAATGCGGCCCCAACGGCAGGCAGCTGTTCCCGTAGCTCGGTGATCCCGCCAAACTTCTTGCGGAGAACGGTAGCAATCCCTCTGGACATTTGCAGGTCCTGAGCGACGCAATGTGCAAGTGCATAGTCCTCGGGTACGGTGAACAGGTCCTGTTGAACTTCTCGGGTGACGCCATGACGGGCCTTGCGACCTGCAGCGTAAGAGGACATAAATTGCTCGAAGTCCACCTCTTCGCTCCGTAACTGGTGGACGTGGCCTTCTTCGATATTAGGATCTTCCTCGTTTTGCCCAGCGAACGGGGCTAGACGATTATAGTGGACGACCCTTGGTTTTCCATTGGGCGTCTTGCGGATCCGGTATATGACATCGTTAATCCTTTTTATGATTTGATATGGCCCTTTCCAACAGCGTTGCAGTTTAGGAGACAGTCCCCGACGACGTTGCGGGTTGTAGAGCCAGACTAAGTCTCCTGGCTTATAACCTCCCATATTAGCATTAATGTCGTAGCCGTCCTTCATCCGATCGCTTGCGATCTGTATGTTGGAACGAACCTGTTGATGTATTTCATCCATCTTCTTTCGTAGCTTGTCGACATAGTCTTCTCCGGCCAGGTCCTCTCCAGGTTTACAGCCGAATTTTAAATCACAAGGCAGGCGTAGCTCATGTCCAAAAACAATTTTTGCAGGGGTTTGTCCAGTGGTTTCGTGCACGGATGAACGATAGGCCAATAGAAACAGATGAATGTATTGGTCCCAGTCTTTTTGATGGTCGGAGACGACTTTTGATAGGTATTTACCCATTGTGCGGTTCATCCTTTCTACCATGCCATCAGACTGCGGATGTAATGCAGTCGTTCTAGTCTTCCGTATTCCTAGTAACCGACAAACTTCCTGGAAGATGTTGGATTCAAAGTTTCGTCCCTGATCGGAATGTAATTCCATTGGTATGCCGAATCGACTAAAGAGCTCTTTCACTAGGACTTCGGCAACTGTGGTAGCTTCTTGGTTTGGTAGTGCATACGCCTCTACCCATTTACTGAAATAGTCCATAGCTACCAGGATAAATTTGTTTCCTTGCTCACTCATCGGGAAAGGACCAGCTATATCAATGGCTATTCGCTCGAATGGACTGCCAACGTTATATTGTCGCATTGGCGCCTTACGTTTTCTATGCGGGCCATTACTTGTAGCGCATGTTACACATTTTCTGCACCACATTTTCACATCTTCGTGGCATCCGACCCAATAGAATCGTTCTCGCACTTTCTCGATCGTTTTCTTGACTCCTAAATGCCCGCCAGAGGTCCCGTCGTGGAGTTGTCGCAGTACATCCGAAACCTTGTTTCTCGGAACCAGTAGCTGCAATTTTTCCTGGGATCCCTCTTCATTTTCCAGAGTCCTCATTAGGAGCCCATTCCTAAGTACGATCGAGTTCCATTGCGACCAATACGATTTAAGGGTGCGACTATGTGGTGCCACTTCTTCCCAAGTTGGCCGTTGATCTATCGTTTTCCACCGTTTTAAGTGCTTTAAATCAGTGTCCATATCTTGTTCGTGGCTAATATTCCCTATTTGCCAGTCGTCATCAACGGCGGTCGTCCTAAGGAGAGTGGTCGCTTTTTCCTCAATTCGGGAGCAACTTTTACAATCCGGCAAGCATGGTCTTCTTGACAAGGCATCGGCATTACAGTGACTTTTGCCAGCGCGATGTTCAATGTCGAAGTCATATTCTTGTAATCGTTCAATCCATCGTGCCACTTGTCCTTCTGGGTTCTTGAATCGCAGCAACCATTTGAGGGCAGCATGATCGGTCCGCAGCAAGAATTTGCGGCCGTACAAGTATTTGTAAAAATGCTCGATGGATTTCACTACTGCCAGTAATTCTCGCCGAGTTACGCAGTAATTGCGTTCGGGCTTTGACAGTCCTTTACTGTAATAGCCGATGACCTTTTCCTGTCCTTCCTGAATCTGCGACAGGACTCCGCCAATGCCTACGTTGCTCGCATCCGTATCCAATATGAATTTGCCTTCCTGAAGAGGGTAGCTCAAGACTGGTGCACCCACTAGGGCCTGTTTCAGGGTATCAAAGGCATTCTGACAGTCTTCATCCCAATTGTATTTACGACCATCTTCGGTTAGACGTGTAAGTGGTTTGGCTATGTTGGCAAATCCTAGGACATACCGTCGATAATAGGAACACAAACCAAGGAAACTTCTGAGTTCGTGTTTATCTAGCGGTACTGGCCATTCTTTGACAGCTTGTGTCTTTTCCGGATCAACAGCTACTCCTTTTCCGGAAACAACGTGGCCGAGGTAGTGTACTTCTTTCTGGAAAAGGTAGCATTTCTTGGGACTCAGCTTTAAATTGGCATGTCGCAGCCGTTGGAACACTTCTTCCAAATTCTTCACATGATCCTCGAAGGACTTTCCAATCACAATTATGTCGTCTAGATATACTAGACACGTTTTCCAGGATAGTCCATTCAGGACATTTTCCATCAGCCTCTCAAAGGTTGCCGGAGCATTACAGAGTCCGAACGGCATTACTTTGAACTGCCACAGTCCCGATCCGACACTAAACGCTGTTTTCTCACGATCTCCCTGATCCATGGCAACTTGCCAGTAACCGTTTTTCAGGTCCAGAGTCGAGAATATTCTTGATCCGGCCAGCGTGTCCAAGGTGTCATCTATTCTTGGCAGCGGGTAGCTATCTTTCTTTGTTACATTGTTCAACAGGCGATAATCAACACAAAATCGTGTTGACCCATCCTTCTTTTTCACCAGAACCACTGGCGACGCCCATGGACTGTTTGAGGTTTCTATCACATCATCCTTTTCCATGTCTTGGATGATTTGTTCGGCCTCCTCACGTTTTGCCAGTGGTAGTCTTCGCGCAGTTTGGCGTATAGGTCTCGCATCACCAGTGTCGATTCGATGATGAACAATGTTGGTTCGACCAGTACGACCACCCTCGGTTTTGAATATATCTTGGTAACGACACAACAGATCTTTAACTTTGTGTTGTTCTTCTTTTGTTAAATCTTGACAAGCACTCATGACCGTTTTGTTCAGATGTTCCGGAAATTTAGTTAACGTGGTTGCCGAGCTATTAATTTGTCGGACGATAGATGACGGTGACGAACAGCAACCAATCGACGTTCCATTACGTAATGTTACGGAATAATTGTTGATATTCATCAGCCGTACTGGAATGCTCTTCGTATTTCTAACTATAGTTTTTGCAATCAGCACTCCTTTATCCGGACCCTTGTCACCGTATCTTGGTTCCAACATAATGATTTGTTTTTCCGGAATCGGACGGTCTAGTTTTGCTTCCACAAATACTTCGCTGCGTGGTGGTAGCTCAATGTCGTTCAGCAAAACTGCTTGTGCCATCGTGTCTTCTCGCTGATGTAGAACAACTTCTTCATCATGAATCTTCACGATTCCTAGCTTCAGATTTAATTCAAAACCGTGCGTTGTCATCACATCCATTCCAAGAATGATTTCTTCTTCTATATCCGCAACCAGCACTCGATGTAAAAAGCTGGTGCCACCGATGGTAAAGTGGGCATCCAACTCGCCGCACACATTGGCCAAGTCTCCAGTTGCTGTGCGCAGTCTCCAGTTGGTCGGTAACAGCTTGTTTTTGGTTTTGATCATTCCTGTCTTCACGATGGTCTTCGTGGCTCCCGTGTCTAATAGAAGAAGAACATTCTTGCCATTAACAACACCATCGATGAACACGCTCTTTAAACAGTTTTTAATTATGGCCACTCGTGCATTACGTGGGGCTTGTGTACGGCGGGTTGAAGATTGCCCCTTCCCATCAACCCGTTTTAGTTTTCCTGTGGCTGTTGGGGCTTTCCGCACCGGCGTCTAATATGCCCCATTTCGCCACAGTTCCAACAGCGAGGTTGTCTCCTCTGATTTTTCAGTGCTTGCAGTACTTGTTGTACGATTTGCTCAATCGAGCCATTTTGGTGTTCCTCCTCCTCATGGCTGTTGACTGCACGAACTCGAGCGTGGCTCCGTGTTGATGCCTTGATGGCCTCAAATTCGAGAGCTTGCGTTAATGCCTCATTAACCGTCTGAGGATGGGCTAGCTTAACGGCTTGTTGTAGCTCTGGGTCGCGAACTCCATTCAAGAACTTATTAATTGCCAGGTTTTCATAGATGTCATCGGGAGCCGTTGGATAAGACATTCGTATCAGGCGAACAATGTCGGCTTCGAATTCTTGCAATGTTTCGTTCGCCTTTTGGACACGACTGTCTAACTGTGTTAGGTACAACCCTTTTACATGCTTATGTCCGTATCGTAGCTCTAATTGCTCGACTAGTTGGCTAAAGTCCGTACGGTCTCTCAACGGCACACTTTGTAATACACGTAGTGCATCCTCACGTAGAGACAAACTCAATACTTGTGCCTTTCTTGAATCAGACCAGCCGTGGACTATTGCTGTCGTCTCGAACAGTGTCAAGTATTCTTCCCATGACGATTTCCCATCGTAAGTTGGTAGTTTCGGGACAGGACTTGGTTGACTAGCTTCTTGTTTCATTATAATACCGTTGGCGGATGTAGCACTCGAAATTGCTTCAATCTGGTTTTGCATCTCGGTTCTGATTTTATTTTCCATTTCGGCTCTGATTTTATTTTCCAATGCGCATATATCTGATTTAATTTCATTTGTAACTTCGTTATTTTCAGCTTGTATTTTGTTCTTTAACTCGGAAATATTATCTTTAACTTTATCTTCTAATTCCGAGATATTATTTTTAACTTTATCTTCTAATTCAGAGATATTATTTTTAATAACTTCTATGTTACGATTTACTTCTGTTTTCAATTGTTCTACTGTATTTTTAGAAGTTTCTTCCATTTTTCTAGAATTCTCTTCAAATTTTTCTGTTAAATTTTCTTCTGTTTTTCTAGAATTTTCTTCAAATTTTTCTGTTAAATTTTCTTCTGTTTTTCTAGAATTTTCTTCAAATTTTTTTGTTAAATTTTCTTCCATTTTTCTCATCAGTGCGCTTATATCCGCTGGTATTTCAAATAGATATGTTTCAGGATTCTGGCCAGCATCTTCTATAGCTTTTCTAAGCCGTTCTTGTAGAATGATTTTAGCCCCTGTTGCGCTTAATTCACGTTCTTCGAGTTCTTGTTTCAGGTGCTGAATTTTCAACTCATTCAAACTAACTTGTTTTGTAGCCATTTTCACAATATTTTACGCGTTTTTAATTCTACGTTATTATTTATTTCTAAAATTATCTCGCACTTCACACCGGACACCAATTGTAATGCGTTTCGTTCGTCTTTTTACGAGATAATTAAATAAAACAAAATATGCACTTATTAACTAGATATTTATTATTTAAAACGATTAAATATAGAATGTAAATATAAAAATATAAAAGTATGAATATAACTATAAACTAAATGGTTATAAGCTTAAACACTAGTAATCAAACTAACACTAAATATTTATTTCACTATTTATATAACTGTTGCACTCGAAGTGAACTTGTTTCAAGCTTAAGGTTTGCGTAAGAACTGTCTTGACTTTAGCATTCGCTGTGTTTTTATAAGGCCATCGTGTTTTCTCGAACGTAACTCTGGTTGCCTGTAGAACATTCTCGAATCAGCATGCTTGAAAACACATATAGAATTCTCCAGCATGTTTCGTGCGGTCAAGGCTATTCGTTTGTGGTAAACAGACGGGTTCCGGCTAGCTCGCTTTGCTACAATATCATAATGAAAAATAGAGAATATTTGTCATCTGAGCACTGAGCATCGAACCTGCATGCATTTGTGTGCCTACACTAAAACGAGGTAACGTACATGGTGTAATGAATGAATGAATGAATAAATAAATGAATGATCTACGAGATACGAGTATGAAAAGAATGTAAGTATACGTAATAAGAATAACTATGAGAAATGTAAATTTATATATATACCCTGGCCCTGTCCGGCCGAATGGTTGCGTCCACAGAATCATTGGAGCCGTCTTCGTCATAGGCAAGAAACTCGTGCGTCTTGTACACCAGCTCGGGATGTTTCTTTCGACGAGGCATCGCAGGCTCCATATTGCAACCTATTGTCAACATTACAACACTTATTACCAATCAATTCCTAACAGTTATTTGCATTTTTTATTTGCTTTATTTGTACAATTTATTGCTTTATGTACAGAGTGAGAAAATTAATCTTAATAGTTGTTTTTGTACATGTTTACAGGCTAATTTTTATTTGGGAAATATCTATTTTTCTTTCAAAAAAAATCTGCCAATTTATATTTCAGTATACAAATTTTCTATATTTTTTAGATGCAAAATGTTATAAAAATATTTTTTTAACATTTATTTATAAACTATCAATATTGTAGAACTTGTACAAAGTCTAAAAAAAGTTCTCCTTGTTTTGTTCAATTTGTGATGATTCAAATATTTCATTTTATTACAATTCTTTTTTACTTTATTGTATTATATCAAAATATCTGATGGTTAGAATTTTAAATAATTAATTATATTTTTATGCAGAAATTCCCATCTTTATCAGATATATAAAATAAAATTGATGAAATCCCAATAGAAGTCTTGTTTATTTAATGCTTTTTTATTAATTTATTAAATAAAACAAACGTAGTTTTTGGTAATAAAATATTATATATATTCGTATTTATTAATTTATCTACTAATTAAAAAAAAATGTTTTCTATATTCAATATCATCAAGCTTTACAATTGTTAATAAAGACAAAAATAATCATCAAAATATAATTATTATTCATAGAAAAATAACTTTTTATGTAAGATATTGATTTTCTATTTTTAAAAAATGAAAATATGTGTCGCAGGATTATTGAATATTCCATTTTTTTTTTAATTACTAGAATTTTTAAAAATATTTTTCTTTTTAGCACAGTAAAAAATCTATCAAAACTCATTATATCAAAATAAAAAAACTTTAGAATTTAGTTCTGCATTAATATTAATTAAAAAAATCAACGTTTTGACGTACTCTACAAACATCATCATCAAGAAAAATGATACAAATGACATATAAAATAAATAAACAGAACATAAAAACAAGTTACTCGATATCAAAATACTACAATTAACTAGATTATAAAATTTAAAAATTATTAAATAAAAAAAGCCATATTTAATTTAAATTAGTGCCTTCACACTGATTGTTGTTATCTTTTTCTTTGTAAATTTCTATTGCTTCTCTTATCTGATAATAATGATGGGTTTCCAAATAATTATAACTATCATTTTACCGGATGATGACGTACATAGAGTACGTCAAAACGTCGATTTTTAATTAAAATTAATACAGAACTAAATCCTAAAGCCTTTTATTTTAATTTGTTTTCCTCTTTTTTAATTTTTTTTTCTATAAATATAAGAATTTCAAACTAACTTTTTTACCTAAACTAGTCTGCATTGACTTTAATCGAAATCTTAAAAAAAAAGAATTATACAGCGACATATATATAAGTACAACAAAAATAATTAAAAAAAAAACTGCTTAAATTGGAACTTGACTTAAATGTACACTCATTAATTTATAAAGATTCAGAATAATTTTGTAAATTACTAATAAATCATCATAAATATTAAAGTTAAAAGGACAAGCCAAAACAATTTTATCGAAATCTTTCTATTTTTATAAAGATCCAAATCAAATTTCCATCTAGCTGTGAATCATTTGCTTACATCAATTGTTTAACTACCATACACTTTCGTCTCTATAGTAATTCTTCAGCAAACTGGAAGAAAAATTTAATATCTAAAAATTTAATGTTTAAAAATTTATTTATTTATAGTAAAGTAGGTACTTTCCGAAATAAATCAAGATATAGATTTAAGGATATTACTTTTTAATCGGTCGCTTACTTTTTATCTATCATTTTTTTATTTTTTTATTTTATTTTTATTCATTATTTCTTAAATAACCAAGACCTATAATTTATTTTATTAATAGTCGCTTGCACCAACTTTACTTTCAATTTTAGGCGTGGTTTAAATTTTTAATAATTAATCGTTATCATAATTTAAACTATACGTTAAATTATAGTATAATAGTTGGTATAGCCAGCCATAAGAATAATAAAAAATAATATAATACATTTCCCAAAATTTCATCGCCTTAAATAATGTAATTTTTTTAATTAATTTTCTCTGTAATATCGAATAAAAATTTTTGCTTGAATTTAATAAAGTTTGGAGGTAATATTTACATTGGTATAATGTAATAACTGATACAATTTTGTTGTATTAGACCCTAAAGTATGTGTAACAGTATTGTGTAAATTGTTTTGTTAAATCTACAGTAATTTACATATACAAATACATTTAAAAATCAATATAAATAACAAGCTACTCATGCAATTATACTTCACAATAACTAAATCAAAGATTTACAGCATCTATTAAAAATTAAATTACGATATCTAATATACGTTATTAGGTTTTGGTATTATCTAGTAAATTTAGAAAGAAAATTTCGCTTTCCTTAATGAAACACAAATACCAGTTTCTGAATTAGTAATAGGGTAATAGCTTTAATATTACACGATTACCGAAGCAGGAAAAATCAATAATCGATAAAACACTTGGAAGTAAAATTTTGTTGTTATTTTTATACACATATCAAATAACGGAAAATCAAATCAGATATATTCGCAACACAACTTATAAATCTACTTTAAACAAAATTAAGAAATCATATATATATATATATATATTATATATCTCTGTAATTGACGTTTATAAACTACACTGAAAAAAATATAATGTAAATTTGTATACTTGGTAAATGTAATTTTATTAATAATATATGTAATATTATGTAAAATATCACAGTAAAGTTTACAACATAATTTTATTTTACTGTTATACTCTATGTAAAATTACATATTACATTTTTATAACTATATTTCAACGGTTCCTCTCAACTTCCTTCCTTTTTCAATTTAAACATCTTTTGTCAAATTTAACATGAACCTCAACTACGTATTTTTGGGGCATAATTATCAGGCGTTTTTGTAGGCCAGTTATTTGTTAATAAAAATTGCTGTTTTGTTTACTTTTTAATTTCCGTCTTCCAAGCAAATAGAAATCAGTTATTGAAGTAGATGGTGACTACGCTCCGGAATAATCATTTAAAAATGTTCTTGTTGAATTTTTATGTTTCTTTTTTCATAATAAATATTGTTTAAAAAACGCCTGATAATTATTCACCAACATTAAAACATTTTTATGTACTTAATTTATTACAATATTTGAGCGGCAGACCTTATTCTATGGTTTGTTTCCCACTAGACATATATTAAAATATT